>ML439208.1:47993-88918 GCA_005239525.1 Nicotiana knightiana
AAAAGTTGCACGAAGGGATACAAAAACAGAAATTTGAGGGAAAAAGAACCTTTTTGGAAAGAGAGGGTGGGGTGGGGTGGGTAGGCATGTTGTGGGGTTGGGTGGGTGTGGGTGGGAAAGGTGGAGAAGGAGTTTTGGAAAATGTTTTCTCTTCTCTTGATAATAAAAATATTTTCCTTCAATTAAAAAAAATGAGTTCATAAGGAAAATGTTTTCCGAAATATTTTAACCAACCAAACATGACATAACATTTTTTTACAAGTACAGTAGAATTACTTAAGCCAGACAAATGTTCATTATATTACAGCAATTAAAATTATTTTTTAGCACATTAAGAACCAATATTAAACATATACTCCGCAATTTACAAAATAGTTTTGGATCTAAATTAAAACAAAATATACAATTCAAAATATATTAGAGTAGGTAAATAGGTAAGTATGGGTCAGCAGGTTAAATGACTTTTCACCGTGGTTCTCTATTCAGGAAACAAATATTTTGAAATAGTTGGTAGCAATTGTGAAGAAAAGATTAATGTTAAACTTTGTTAGAATGCGAAAAGCTAAAGATTGGCTACAAATTGACTGCCATAAGTTTTTCATCTAAATGGTGGTGATTGGGACTTGCAGCACCAACTCTTTTCGCCATGTAGATGGTAACTCTACCCGCTAATATAGGGAAGGATTTAGAATTTTCGTTTTAAAAGTTCAACCTCTCTATTTTTATAAGGTCGGGTAATGTTTGCGTACTCACTTCCTAGACCTAATTTATGGGATTACACCGGATTTTTTGTTGTTGTTCTTGTAAGTTCAATCTTTATGGTTTGCCGTTAAACTTATTGTATTTTTAAAATTATTGGTTCAAAACATCAACAGTATATTGTACTTAACTAGCGTTTAGACATAGATTTGCTTGAAACTTGAAAAAAGAGTTTTTTTGTTGTGTTGAAAAATAATTTTTGAAAATTGAAGTTGTGTTTGGACATGCATTTCATTTGAAGAAAAGTTGAAGTTTGTGAGTGAAAAAAATATTTCGCGCAGTTTTTGGAAACTTGAAAATTTTTGAAATTTTTTTCTCCAAACATGATCATATTTCATAAAAAAAATATCGTTTTCAAAATTTTTTGAAAAACTGAAGCCAAAGTCTATGGCGAAACGGGAGCTTAGAAAGGCGGGAAGAAATTATTTGATAGTATATTTAGTCTCTATTGGAATTTGAACCATTATCTTCAAAATTTACGCCCACTTTATTGATCACCGATCACACCCTCGGTGGTAGGTGCAAATTGAATAGCATAACTTAGAAAGTGCAATTACATATGATACCAAACTTTTTTAGGAAGTCAAAATAGGTAACCTACTTGTAGTAGATTGTAACAAACTTTTTTGAATGATAGGCAGGTAAAAATAATCAAATTCCAATCACTTGTACGTTTGGAGAGTCCATAACACAAGATATAATCCTCAATCCTCATAACTTATGGACTCTAATATGTCCGAACTAAGAAAGAAAAACCTCCAACTTTATAGTGGGGAGTGGGGGCCTAACAAATCTATCTACTCTGACTGCAAACATGACAAAATAAAGAGTCTGACCAAACATCTTTATTTCTTCTTTTCATTTTCTTTCCATAGCCACTGTTTACATCAAATAATGGAAAGCTATGCTGTTGTGAGGTCGATTGAATTGAACTCTCCACCCAAAAAATAAAAAAGGAAAAATGATAAAGAGCTTTGCACATGACAATTGGATGATCTAAGTTACCATAAAAGTTTATCTATAGTTATTTTATATGTAACTTGATTGTCTAAATTGGTGGAACTTTGTCTTTCTCTCTCTAGGAGTTCCATAGAATTCAACATCAACCAAAATGGACTTTAAACAAGTTCATCTAATTCCTCCTCCTAAACCCCATGCATGGCAATAATCCTCCTTCTAGCCCCCTTACTAATCTAATCACTCCTACTATCACGCCAAAAACAGTTTCCAAAGACCCCTAATGTCTTCTGCCTACTTAAACCTTTCCACCAATATAATTAACCCTTGCGTGAACAATAAAATACAAGAACAACACATGTCCCAAGACATTCTCACTACCCCACAAATGGTTGAAGAGCTTGAACACTTTCTAGGGGCAAAATCTTACCAAAATCCTATTAATCCCATCTTCTCGAGCAACCTTCAAGGCATGCAAATAGAGGTAATAAGTAGCAAGCTCCCTAGGACACTAGAAAACCTAATTACTCCAATAGAAGACTCCCTCAACTCCCTCAATATAAACTAACTCTCAACTAGTAACTATGCCAAGAATTCCCATATCTCAACGAAGAAGATATCGCCTAGTTCAAATTCTAAGACACCAACATGCCCACACAATGTCCAATCCTCCACTCCCCAGTCATCACAAACGAACAACCAAGTCTTATTTGTTTAAACACCACTCCTTCAAGATCATCAACCCCTCTCTTGGATAGAACAAGGCCTAATGTGGCATGCAGTATCATTCAACATGATATTGGATGGCCACGAAACTGTGATAGTACTCCAAAACTCTCATTTTCTAACACAGATAGTGTCATAAGGGATGCACATGAGAATGAGCAACTACCTCAATCATGCCTGGATGAACAACATATTATACCCTCTAATTCACTCAATGAATTCAAACCTAGCTAAAATAATGAGAAACCAATGGAGTCTGCCACCCCACTTCAATCCAATCCAAACTCAGAATATACAAATGGATCTCTCATTCTTCCCACCGGGGGAGATCTCGAACATGAACCCTATATTCATGTCTTGGTCCATCCCAACCAATTATGCAACAACCCAGACGACCAACCAAATGCAAGCACCTCCCCATGCAAACATTACTCCACAAAATGCACCCCTTCATGCTGCTCCACACGACCAAAACAGTGCTCCCCAACAGAACAAACTTCCCCATCAACCAGAACAAGAATATCATCAAATAGAGGAGGCAGAGGAATTGAACATGCTGGGGTCAGAACAAATCCTAGAGTTTTCAAGTCTAAACAAGGTAAAAGTATATCTATTCAGGGAAATGCGAAAGAAGAGATATGTTCTCAGTTGCCCCCCAACACTCTACAAATTCTCGATGGATGTCAGACCCCCACAAGACCCCACTGTTGGGAACCATGCAATGATTCTGGTTCCTTCGATCAGGAGGAATCCAACATCCTTTCCACAGAGAATGAGGGATAATGGTAACATGCACAACCCTAATCTAGCAAATATGATGTCTCATCCAATAAACTTCATCGTTTGGAACATAAGGGGTGGTAATAACGATGCATTTAAAAGAAACTTTAGGGAAATGATTGACACAAACCTAGTGTAGTCACCTTACTGGAGACTCGTATGGATAGTCATGTTTCTCTTCTCAACGACTTTCTTTTCACCCAAATAATCGAAGTCCCAGCAGAGGGACAGTCTGGAGAGATGGTGATATTGTGAAAATCAGATGCTGTCACAGTGAAGAATTTATGAAAAGAAACCAAGAGATACATGCAAATATTGAGGTACGTCCGATAAATATCTCTTGGCTTTTTTCTAAAAATTTATGCTAGCACTAAGGTATCAAACAAAAATAATCTTTGGAGCAATGTTGAAGGTATATATGAAACCTACAAAGGATCATGGCTTCTAGGAGGGGAATTTAATGACACCTTTTGCATGGATGATATGTTTGGAGTAAAAAAATTAATCGTAGACGTAGCTCAAGATTGTGGACTAGACCTTAACGCCAATCAGGTTCTCTATCAATCATGGGAATATCTTTTCTTCATTGCAAAAAATCCCCTTCAACAATCAAAAATCAAAATTGATATTCATTAGTCAAAACCCCCTCTAAACACTATCAAGCTTAACATTGATGGTGCTTTCTTAAAGACAAAGCTACATGCAGGTACAGGAGGAGTCTTCCATAATAGCAATAGCAACTGGATTATGGGATATTACAAATCTTGTTATGCAACATGCCCTTTGGAGGCAGAATTACTAGTGCTGGAGCAAGGCCTCAAATTAGCTTTGAATTTGTCATTCCCTGCACCGGAAATTGAATCGGATTCATCAAACATAATAAAAATGATTATTGAAGACAATGCCCTCACTAACAACTATTTACTCAATCGCAGGTTATTGATGCACCAACTGAAAACCCTAGTGATCAGGCACAACTTTAGGGAAGGCAGTGCAGTGGCAGACCGTTTAGCTAAGGAAGCAATCAAATACTTCAACTCTGATAAATGTTTTCACCTTGCACGACCCCCCTCTTTTTGTTGAAACTCTTTTGGAAAAAGACATGCAAAGTCTTTGTTTTGGAACTAAGCTATTAAGTACCAGTATTTGTAATAGTCTAGTTGCTTTGAACAACAGTAATATCCTACGGGACTATGTAGTAACTATGTAAGTTTTTATTATTATTAATATATGCTTTCTTATCGTTCAAAAAAAAAGATTGTCTAAATTAACAATTAGCTAGGGCCTATACAGAATTAGAACACATCATTATCATGTGTAGAATTTCCAGACGGTGGCCTGCATCATCCTCATTGATTATTTGGAAAACTAAGAAAACAGACGAGGGACATATATAGAAAGAAGTGGACAAGTTGTTAACTGCCTTTACAGCTTGAATCAACAGCCAAAGGCACTTGAAAAAAAAAAGGTTTGAGTTACACATGCAAATCCAAGGTACCCAGATGCTACAAATTGGTAAACTTCACTTGGTGTTTACACTAAATCAAACTATAATAGTTAAAGCATATATTAGGACAAGAATGTATATTAATATTTATGATTTACGGATAAGAGTGTATGTAAAATATATGTCCTATATATATATAAATATTGAATGCGGATAATTTTTTACCCAACAAATCAATGACATTAATACTGCCTCCACTGACAGCTGCGAAATCAATTTGTTCGTATTGCAAACATCTTTTTTTTTTCTTTTTCCATTTTCTGCTTTGCCATACATTTACAAATAGCGAATCAAAGAAAATATACGTCTTTAAAAACTGGTGTGAGTATGTTAACAACAAATCAGAGTGGCGCAGCGGAAGCGTGGTGGGCCCATAACCCACAGGTCCCAGGATCGAAACCTGGCTCTGATAATTCATGAGTGGCTTCCAGCGTTAGTTTTTGCATCTTTTTGGTGGCTGTCTATCATTTGCTTTAACCATACTTCTCCCGTTAGACCGTGCATAATTTGGTATATCGTATCAAAACCGAAAATTTTGGTATTTGATATGATATTTGGTTTATGTTTTTAAAAAATATGGTATTTTAAAAATATCGATACCGTACCGAAATATAAATTATATTACACAAAACACATATTATCAATTATAATATAAATATAAAAAAATCTAAAATTTTACTTTTCTTTATTCTCTAAGTTTATCAATTAACTCTAAACAAGTAACAAGACATTTAATGATCAAATTTATTCTTTTATGTACAGTTTTTCTATCTGTGGATCGATATTTGCTGATTTTGGACAAAACTTTTGTCAACAAACATTTTCAGATTTGTATTTTTGAGTACTTTAATTAAAAATATTAGAGTATATGGCTCTATGCACTAGTTAGTGTTCAAACCGAATAAACCGAAGTTACCGAACCGAATAAACCGAAATCGAAAGGAGAAAAATCGAACCATACCGAATTTAATTAGGTACGGTATTGGTATAGGATTTTAAGAAACCGAATACCGAAAATTACGAATCGAAATATCTAAATATAGTACCGTACCAATCGATGAACACCACAAATTTTATCAAATACTAAAGATATAAAATATATCTAGTTATCTCTCAATTGCATTAAACCATTTTAGTATTTGTTATTGGCTTATTGTAACTGTTAGTATTACCTTAATCACATAGATAATTAAAGGGGGAATCAATCACACACTTCTTTGAGAGGTAAAATTATCTTAAAACGCAAGTAATAATTTGGTCGAGAACTTCTTAAACATGTAAAAACAACGTACCAATATGTTATCATATTAAAGTTAGATTCTGACACCTAGTTGAGCATTGGATCATCTAAGATCACACAACAAATGAGACAGTGATCATGTAGCAAATTGCTTCGGAACAAGTATTTTAGCCCGAATGGTATTTGGACAGCAGCTACAACACATAGAAATAGACATAGACAAGGCAAATAAACAACTACAAGAGACACTATTGTTTTACGTGAAAAACCTATTCAACGTGAAGAGTAAAAATCACGGGACCGAAGCTCCACTATATTAATGAGAGAGTTATAAAGTTCTTCAAAATGGCTACAATACTAATGTCAAACACGAAGCAACAATAACAACAAGTATACATCAAAATTAGTCGATAAAAGGAAAAAGAAAATATAAAAAATGCAACTACTACTCATGAGACAAAATCTGGTGCTACAAGACTCCAAATCGTGCTCCGTCTGTTTTTACTTGAAGAGTAAGATGTGAAAAATATCCAGTTCAAATTTCAGCTCGATCCGACAAGAACCAAAGCGTGAATTGAAATGTAAAGTTGGCTACTCAAGCTGATTTTTCTGCAGAAAATCTGCACAAACTCTCTTTCTGTGTTGAAAATAACTGCTCTCTCTCAATCACCATCCCTCAAATCATACCTAAAAGGTTTTTTAGCTAGTGTTTGGCCATAGATTCTCAAATTTATTTTAAAATCTATTTTGGGTGAAATTTGGCTTGAAGATGAAATGTGTTTAGATATATGTTTTCAAAACATATTTCCCAAATTTATTTTGGAAAAACATGTGTATTACGAGAGATTTCACCCAAAACCAGCTATTGAGGTGATTTTGGGATTTGAGATTTGAGATTTTGCCAAAATATAGGTAAAATTTACGGTCAAACATGTGTTTGCCAAATAAAACCCAAATTTATTTTAACAAAATCTATGATCAAACGGGTCCTTAATGTATGGGTCAAAAGCAAAAGTGGGCTTATCTAAAGCGGGTAATTATTTATCTACATATGAAGGGAAAAAAATAGCCTAAACCCCCCAAAAAAATTCCTCTATGACTATGTGGAGGTGATCCTAATCCCGACTACTGAGCAATATTCAACTTACCTCTTGATAAAGATTTAGTGAATATATTGGACCATTGTTGTCTGTGTGAATCTTCTCGAGCTAAAGAAACTTAAAATCCAACACATCTCGAATCTAATAGTATCTCATATCAATATATTTAGATCTACTATGAAATGTAAAATTCTTGCCTAGATGAATAGCACTTCCATTGTCGCAATAAAGCACACATCTCTCTTGAGTAAAGCCAAGTTCCCCAATAATCTCTTCATCGAGGACAACTCTTTACTAGCTTCAATGATAGCAATAAGTTTAGCTTATCTAGTAGACAGAGTAATATATTTTTGCAACCTATATTGTCAAGACACAATTCACCTTGCAAAGTTACCACGTGCCCTGAGACTTGCGAGTATCAACATCACCTACTATATCTGAATTAGTGTAACCACAAATAATAGGCTTCTATGTCCCAAAACACAAACTCGGATTAGAAGTGCCACAAGATATCTTACTATCCACTTCGAATCATTCCAATGTTTTCTTCCTGGATTAGAAAGAAAACAACTAACAATATCATAATCGTGAGCAATATCTGATCTTGTACAAATCATTGCGTATAACTGCCAATAGCCGAAGAATATTTTTTTGTATCTTCCCTCTCATCATCACTGGAAGAATATTACTTCGTGCTCAACTTGAAGTCCATAGCTAAATATGTACTAAACCTTAGTTTTTACATGTTAAGTACTTTCTCATTTCTTCTCTTATAATAACTACAACATCTTAGCCTTTCTTTCACGGACAATCTGCATGCCAAGAATCTTTTTTGTTGGTCCAAAGTCTTTTATAGCAAAAGACTTATTCAATTGCTTCAACTTTTGAATCCTTCAACCATTATGACCAACAACAAGTATGTCATAAATTAATAAAACAATAAAGTCATCATCAAAAATACAATAGTCTGAAGAATAGCTTGTTTGGCTAAATTTCTAAAATCTGCTTATTTCGATAAGTGCTTTTTCCAAAAGCGTTTTAAAAAAAAAGTACTTTTGGTGAAATCAGTTTGTATTTGGCTAATCAATTTGAAAAGTACTTTTGAGCAACAATTAGTATTTGATCAAGCTTTTAAAAAGTACTTCTAAGTGTATTTTTCTCAAAAGCACTTTTAAAAAAGTGTTTTTGGTGAAAAAAAATGCTTCTGGGGAGAAGCTACTTTTTTCTGCTTTGAAAAAAAAAAGTGCTTTTGGCTAAACACCTTAACTTTGAAGAAAAAAAAGTACTTTTGGCTAAGAAAAAAGCTTGGCCAAACAGGCTAGAAGTCTTCTTTGAAGTCATGTTGACTCATAAAAGAACTAAACTTCCGGTACCACTGCCTTGGAGCTTGTTTTAAACCACATAAGCTTTTTTTCAACTTGCAAACATTGTTCTCTTTTTCCTTGCCTTCAAAACCTTCTTACTATTTCATATAATTTTTTTCATCTAAGTCACCATGGAGAAAGAGGTTTTAATATCCATTTGATCAATTTCAAAATCTAGACTTGCAACTAAACCAAGAACCACGTGGATGGATGACATCTTCACAACTGAAGAGAATATCTCATAAAAGTAAACTCCCTTTTTTAATTAAAGATATTGACAACTAATCTAGCCTTCTGACATGGAATAGGCTGCCATCTTTATATTTCACCCTGAAAATTCACTTATTTTTCAAAGTATTTTTGTCCTTTGGTAGCTTAACTAAATCAAAGGTATAATTATCATACATGAATTTTATCTCATCTTTCATAGCGTCAATTTTTTTTTCTTCACTATCCATGACTTCTTCAAAGTTTCAAGTTCTCACCGATTAGTCAAGAATACATGCTCAGTAGGAGGATAATAAGATGAAGAATTTTCTCTCTAGTAGATTTTTTGAGAGAACTCTCTAGAGCATCAATAATAGTTGGGTTGTTGGCCAACCACATCATCTTGCATTGCAGCATCAACAATATCATTCTGGTCAGTATGAACATGATCATCATCTTCATTATCAACTTGATTATCATTAGTTTGACGGTTTTCTTTAGGTGCAATAGTCACATGAATTGGATCAACATTAACTAAGCTCTCATTGCTATGTAAATTAACCTTCTCAACTTTGTCAAAGTCTTCAATTGTCTGGTCTTCAAAGTACACAATATCACGGCTTCTAATAAGTTTCTTTTCAACTGGGACCATAGAAATGATAGCCAAATTCATCTTGATCGTAGCCAATAAAAATACACTGCCTAGTTTTAACACTCAGATTTGACCTCTCATCCTTAGTAACATGCACAAAAGTCTTACAGTTGAAGACACTCTAATTTGCATAAGAAATATTCTTATCAAACGAAACTCTGTTAGGGACATTACCATCCAAAATAACAGCATGAGACAAATTGATAACATAAGCAATAATATTAAGTACTTTTGCCAAAAGGAGTCTGACAACTTAGTATTGAAAGTACCAACCTAACCCTCTCAACTAAAAAGTTATATCCATCCTCTCTGTTAAACCATTAAATTGAGGAGTCTTTGGGGTGGTTTTCTGATGCTGAATACTTTGCACTCTACAATAATTATCAAAAGGACCAATATACTCACCACCATTATTTGAACAGATGCACTTTAATTCCCTCCTTATTTGTCTCTCAACCAAGGTCTGAAAATCTTTGAACGCATCAAGTATTTGATCTTTGAATTTCAAAATAAATACACAAAGTGCGTGAATGATCACTAATAAAGTGAAACACCATGAGACCTTACTTTAAAAGGACCAAGTCAGAATGTATCAATTCCAGCAAATTAAACTTTCTTGAAGGCGGATGACTCTGAAAAGAAGCTCTTTTCTATATTACGGCTAAGCAATGAATACATCTCTACAACTTTACTTGTTTCAGTCTAGAAAGACAATTCTTTTTAGCCAAATTATTAATCCCCGCACTTATATGCCTCATCATTTTATGTCATAATTCTGATGAAGTATATTCTCCACCAAATTAACTAAGTCAATAGAAACAAAGCCTGCATTTTCTACAAGCTAGACAACTTGATGCCTCGAGCCACAATTATTGAAACTTTAGTAAGCTTTCCTTGGCCACCACCAAGTATGTTGTCATAAATATCATCATCAAGTTTTGTAGAAATTAAAATTCAGGCGAACATCTAGAGCATGCTTGACATTGTTAAGAACTAACCTAGAGTTATTGTTAGTTTTCTAGCAAATTGTGCCTATGCCAAATACCTCAATCTCACCATCACTGTCCATTTTAACATTCTAAAATTACCTGAAGTATAAGAAGAAAAATATTTCTTCTTTGGTGTGACATGAGAAGTGACACCTGAATCCACAAACCTGCTAATCTCATTATGAACAAGATTAATCATATCTTCTCTGCACAGAAAAAAATCATTAACAACAGTTGTAGCACAATTTTTATTATCACCATCTTTCTGTTGTTGTATCATGTCTCTCCAAAAGATTGAAATATAACTTTGTGACATGCCCCTTCTTGTTACAATGATCACATATAACATTCTTGTACTTGGACCTTAACTTGCTTCTACTTTTACCTTTGTCATTCTGGCATCTGTAGTTGCTTCTCTCTTTATCTTCAATAACCAAAATATGGAGTGTGAAGACAAGGATTGAGATCTTCTTCTCATCTGTTTATTTAAGACACCACTCTTAGTATATTGAAGAGTTACAACACCACTAGGAGCAGAATTATTCAAAGAAATCCAATTTTTTTTTTTAAGAGTTGGGCTAAGCATTCATAAGTCAAAGCCCTTGTATTCCTTCATAAAATCTTACACCTATTCTAGACAATTGTTCAAGGACATCTTGAAAATTATTTATATGATCAGAAATAGGACCACCTTTCTTTTTTAAAACATGGACTTGGGTTTCCTAGAAGCAATCACATATAAATGTGTTTTCTTGACAAATAGAAGATCTTTGATCTTGCCTTTCCAAATGTGATAATTACTGGTATTTAAATATACCATATTACTCATATTTGCCTCTACAATCACCAATCAATACAACCACAAGCTATGATACTACTATGCTGGGAAAAACAAGCACAAACAATTGTATGACAGGTAGCAACAGAATAATATCAAACTCTAAACTTTCTCAATCCATTTGAACCAAGAGAAAACAATAATTCTAGCCCAAATGGTATCCGGGCAGCAGCTACAATGCACAACAATAGATATAGGCAAGACAAATAGACAAATGCAAGAGACATTATTGTTTAACGTGAAAAAAACTCTTCATTGTGAGGAGTAAAGAGCCACGGGACCAGAGCTCAACTATATGAATGAGGGAGTGTATAAATTCTTCAACATGGCTACAATATCAATATCAAACACAGAAAACAATAACAACAAGTATACTTCAAAACAAGTTAGGAAAGTGAGAGAAATCACTAAAAAAACAGCCACTATTGACGACCCAAAATCTGAAGCTACAAAACTCCAAATTGTGCTCCATCAGTTTTCACTCGAACAAAAGATGTGAAGAACACTCACTTCAAATTTTCAGCTCGATCCGACAAGAAACAAAGCAGGAATCGAAGTTTAACATTGGTCTACACTCTTTCTTCTTTTTGTCTGTGTTGAAAATAATTTCTATAACTCAATCTATCTAACTCCGAAAGCATACCTAAAAGGCCATTTAATGTATCGACCAAAAGTAAAGTAGGTTGGTCCAAGGTGGGTATTTGTTTACCCACATATGAATAGAAAAAGTAGCTCAAAACCCAACAAGTATCATAGACAACTATAACAATAGGTGCAACAAGATTTTGAAGAAAAATATAAATACAACAATCATTTGATACAAAATCGTAGAGATTTATATAAAAACATATTCTCGACATTTGAAATGAACCTTAAGTAAAACACCTTTCAAAGTCCTTGATGGCTCAAAAGCTCCAAAATTATAAACACAAATTATATATTTTACCCAAGAGAACTATATCAATACCAACAACTAAATGTAGCATGCCATGAGAATATAATCAATATAGTGGACAAAAACCTCCCCCTGCTTTGTGCAATCTCATTTAGTATGCCTCGACAATCATGTGTCAATAGCATACGTGCCCTTTCAACGAGGGGCTTTAATCCATAGATTCAAATCATTCATGGGTTTGGTTCTGAGCCTATATTGACATGTGTAATTTTATGATAACGAACAATACCATATAAAACCATTCTCTACTCCTAAAATATTTCATGTATCAAAGTAGACCACAAGACTCATTTATTCATAAAACATCTATTTTGTCAATCATGGCACGCATGACTAATCTAATGCATTTGAATATAAGCAAATATAAATCATTTATCTGGTTGAAGAATCTTGCATGTCTATTCTACATTGTGCTACTAGTCTTTTTGTGGGAACAGAGGAAGGAGCATGACTATTTCTTTTACTACATTCCCTATAAAGTGTTTAAGTATAATTATAAAAGTGAAGGACATGCAAACTCTTCTTGTTATAAAAAGAAAGTTGTAAAATTGTATATAATAATTCATGTAGATTTTAGGTATGATATTAATTTAAGTGGTAAATCCCGGCGCCTTCTTGAGATTCCTTGGAAGGACGATGTCCGTGTAGTTACTATCCGCCAACTGAGGTCCCCTCTGTACGCTAGAAGAGATTGTCAGTGTCGTACGGAGAAACCAATATCAAGAGCAATTAAGAGAACAGAAAAGAGAATTGAGAATGAAAGAAAGCTTGATTGCATTAATGAAAGCTATTACAGAAAAGCAACACGTTGTCGAGGGGAGAGACACCGGTACAGAGAATTATTTGTTGTTAGAAAGTTTGATTGCTTGATCCTCCCTAATAGTGCTAAAAAAAGTAAAGTTACAGAACTTGACCTAACTAAGCTAGAGAGACAAAATAAAAATACATGAAATAGAACTACTTTATATTTCCAATGAAAAGGACTTAGATTCATACAAAGTAGAAGCCAGTCTGTTGGCAGCCACCGTGTCTTCAGCACCAGAGTCTATGTGTGTGGTACTGTCTGCACTCGGGAGCTGTTGGCATCTGTTGTGGATGGGCGCTGGTGAGGGATATTGATGGGGCGACATAGGCTCATGCATGCTTGTCACTTAGCGTGACCAAGACCACGTGGCTGACCATGGCGCTAGGCGTTGGGAGGCTTTGCTAGGATGCCACAGGGAGCGTCTAAGGGGTCATGCATGGCTAGAAAGCCGCTCATGACATTCTTCCCCACCTGAGTTGGCGACGTCCTCGGCGCCTTACTTGAAAAATAGCCATCGATAAGGCTCTTGTAGGCTTTGAGATTTGTTCCCATCTCTCAAGTATTCTCTTCTGCATCACAAACCATGCCATTTCATCAAGAACCCTTGGTAATATTTCCTTGAAGCATAAACCACTCGATCATCGAGAATAGCTTCTACCTACATTTTCCCGGTTGAATTGGGGCCTCGAATACTAGGTATTGTGAGTTGGCTGCGTGAAGGATCCTACGTGTCTTCCCGAAAAGGTTTCAGAAGAATGACATGGAAGACTGGATGAATCTTCCACTAGGCTGTAGTATCCATCTGGTATGCAACTTTCCTAATGCGCTTCTCAATGGACAAAGGTCCAATGTATTTTTTCAATATACGAGGGTCATGGACCCCTGAAAACAAGTATCGCTTTGGAATTTTCACCATCACTTTGTCTCCTACTTGGTATTCAACAAGCAACGATTTTGATCAACATGCTTCTTCATCCGCTTTTGGGCTTTGACCAGATAGATCCGCACTATCTCCAAGTGTTGCTTCCATTCCTTCGAGAAGCTAGCAACTCGAGGAGGAGACATGTTTGGGGCATTCACAGAGTTTGGGATTAGCGGTTGCTGCCTGGTAACAATTTCAAAAGCGCTTTTGTTTGTACTAGAGCTCTTTTGTGAAATGAAACACAGTTGAGCAGCATCCAGAAGTTTCACCCAATTCTTCTACGAACCGATAACAAAATGGAAGAGATATTCCTCCAGCATGCCATTGAACCTCCATGTTTGGCCATCAGATTGTAGATGAAAACTTGAACTATGGCTCAATTGAACCTCCAGAAGACTGACATGGAAGACTGGATGAATCTTCCACTAGGCTGGAGTATCCACCTGGTATGCAACTTTCCCAATGCGCTTCTCAATGGACAAAGGTCCAATGTATTTTTGCAATAGAAGAGGGTCATGGACCCCTGAAAACAAGTATCTCTTTGGAATTTTCACCATCACTTTGTCTCCTACTTGGTATTCAACAAGCGACGATTTTGTTCAACATGTTTCTTCATCCGCTTTTGGGCTTTGACCAGATAGCTCCGCACTATCTCCAAGTTTTGCTTCCATTCCTTCGAGAAGCTAGCAACTCGAGGAGATTTCGACATGTTTGGGGCATTCACAGTGTTTGGGATTAGCGATTGTTGTCTGGTAACAATTTCAAAAGCGTTTTTGTTTGTACTAGAGGTCTTTTGTGAAATGAAACACAGTTGAGCAGCATCCAGAAGTTTCCCCCAATTCTTCTGCGAACCGGTAACAAATTGACGGAGATACTCCTCCAGCATGCCATTGAACCTCCCTGTTTGGCCATCAGATTGTAGATGAAAACTTGAACTATGGCTCAATTTGGACCGAGGCACTTAAAGAGCTGAGTCCAAAAGTTGCTAGTGAAACGAGAGTCGCGATCACTAACGATATCTTTAGGTAGACCCCAATATTTGACAACATGAGAGAAGAAGAGTTGAGTTGTATCTTCTGCTGATATGTATTGTGGGGCAACTATAAATGCAGCATGCTTGGAAAACCGATCCACTACAACTAAGATAGTTGTGAGATCTCCGACCTTGGGCAGTCCGGTGATGAAATCTAGTGAAACGCTTTCCCAAGGTCTCTTTGGAACAGGCAATGGATCCAAAAGCCCCACTTGTGTCAAGAGGTCTGACTTGTCTTTCTGGCATACTAAGTATGTCTTCACATACTGAGCGACATCATCAGTAATTTAAGTCTAATAATAAGCACGACAACAACTCCATTATGCATTCTTCACCTAGATGACCGACCCACAAAGTATCATGGCATTCTATCAGAAGTATCCTTCGCATATATCCTCCTTTAAGAACATAAATTCGGCTCCCTTTCACCTTCAGAAACCCATCTTCCATGTAGAGCTGGCGAGTCTTGCACTGTCATACAAAGTCGACCAAATATCGTGCATCAGGATCCTATGGGAGTAGATCTTGTATCTAGTCTCTTATAGCGGTCGTCACTTCGCTCCCCCTTAGAGTGGCGAGTAGGCACACCAATGCTAAGTCACCCCTTTGACTGAGCGCATCATCAACTTGGTTGGTTTTCCTACTTCGGTACTCCAGGTTGAAGTGGAATTTCGCTAGGAGTTCCTGCTATTTGGCCTGTCGGCCATTCAGCTTTGGCTGGGTCATGAAATGGCTAACTGTTATGTTGTCTGTCTTGACCACCAACGGGGTTCCCAACAGATAGTGCCTCCAAAGGTGTAAGTAATGGACGACAATCAACAATTCTTTTTCGTGGGCGGCATAGCACCGTTATGCATCCTTCAACTTTCATCTCTCGTACGCAACTGGATGACCCTCTTGTAGCAAGCTCCGCCCAAAGAATAGTTGGAGGCATCCGTCTGTACTTCGAATGGCTTGGCCAAATTAGGAAGGGCCAAGACGGGGCTACTAGACATAGTCGCTTTCAATACGTTGAAGGCATTCACTCGCCTGGGACCCCAATCCCAAGGCGTGACTTTCTTCAGGAGTTATGTCAATGATAATGCAATGAGAGAGTAATCCTTCACAAATCACCGTAAAAGTTTCATAGGTCAAGGAACGCCCTCAAGGCGTGGATATCCTTAGGCGACGACCAATCCGTGACAACCTAAATCTTTTGTTGGTCCATTTTTATCCGCCCTTCCTCGTTGACATGTACCAGTAAATCAACCTGCTTTTAGGCGAATGCACACTTGGATAGATTCACATACAGTTCGTGCTCCTGCAATCAGGCTAGCACCTTCCGCAGGTGCTCCAAGTGTTCCTCCAATGTTTTGCTATATATCACAATGTCGTCCAAGTAGACTACTACGAACTCGTCGATGTACGACTTGGTTCGTCAATGTGAAAAATGTGGCTGGAGCATTAGTCAAGACGAATGGAATGACCAGGAAGTTGTATGACCTATATCTTGTCACATAGTTCATCTTGTATTCATCTCCTTCAGTAATTCGGACTTGCCAGTAACCTGTCTTCAGGTCTATTTTGGTGAACACTGTGGCACCGCCCAATCTATCGTACAAGTCTGCAGTTAGCGGGATGAGGTACTTTTTGTTCACGGTGATTTTGATTAGGGCCTGATAATCCACACAGAGTCGTAGGGTGCCATCATATTTCTTTTACAATAGCACAAGGGACCCATAAGCGGACTTGGAGTGCATAATGATCCCAGTGTCTAGCATTTTTGTCAATTGTCTCCGAAGCTCAGTGAGCTCGGGTTGTGACATTCTGTAAAGCACCCGGGCGGGTGGCTTCGCACTTGGCACCAACTCAATCTCATGTCCCACTATGCGCCTAGGTGGGAATCGCTTTGGCATGTCCCTTGGCATGATGTCTTAAAACTCCAGTAGAAGCTCTTTCACGGATGCAGGAATAAGACTCGAGGAGAATTCTATATCTTCAATACAGAGGGTAGCCAGGAACGTAGGTTCATGTCTTTTAACTCCCTTCTTCAACTGCAAGGCCGAGATGTTCTCAACGGCCATCTTTATGGTTGTGTAGGGAATAATAAAGGGCTTGGCCCCGTTTGCTCCCATCATCAGTAGCATATTTGCATAAGGCACTGGAATGGTGTTGGTTTGCCTCATGAATTCCAGCCCAACTATCAGTTCGAAGTCATCTATGATCACCACGCAAAAGTTGACTTTTCCTTCATAAGGACCAAGCTTCACTGGCACTCCTTTGGCTATTCCACCACCGGTTGAGGCGATGAGTTAATAGCCTTGACACGACCTCTGCCTTTTCTCACAACTAGACCAAGGCGTTCCACCTGAGTTGAGGCTAAGTAGTTGTGAGTAGTGCCCGTGTCAATTATAGCCCGAATAGGCTTGCCATTATCTTTCATCTCGACGAACATCAAGGTCTTCCCTTGGTTAAGAGGTGACCCCTCATCCGCCTTCTTTTTCCCTTTCTTGGTCATTGGGCATGTGTCATTCTTCTTACGGATACCAGCACTGGTCCCCGTTAAGGCCTCAGAAATAGAATAAACAAGTGCGTTAGGCACCTATTGGTTCAACATCATCTGTCCTCAGCATCATCTATGTTGTCATATGTCCCATCATAAAAAGTTTGATGGGCGTTCATCTGTGCATGTGGGCATTCATTGTTTCAATGTGGCCCGCTGCAATGACAGCATCCTGAAGGGGGTTTCCTCCATCAATCATTGTTGCTAGATGCAACACTATTGTTGTCTGAGGAATGAGCCTTATATTTGGTAGCACTCCGATCTCCTCCACTTCTGCTAGGGCCGCCATTTCCAGGCTGGCCCCCTTTGTATCCCCCTCAGACAGGCGGTTGAGGCCTATCCTTCCGAGATTTCACTTGATAGTCCCCAAGGCGTTCTGCTTCTTGGATCGCCTTGGGTAAATTATCTACCCTTCGTCTTTGTAGTTCTATACGGGCATAAAGTTTTAAACCTTCCGGGAATGTGAAGAGTTTGTCTTTGTCCCCCATATCCCATATGTTCAGCATGAGCGCGGAGAATTCTCGCACATAGTACCGTACTGACTTGGTCTGGAGGAGCTCCCGTAACTTTCTTTGCACATTGTACTCAACATTTTTGAGGAAGAAATGTAGGCGTATGGCTGCCTTCAATTAAGCCCATGTCTCGAGAGTATCTTCACCTGCCCTCATGACTTCATATTTCACCCGCCACCATATTTTAGCATCACCATGAAGATATATAGTAGCAGTTTCTACCTTTTTCATTTCTTCTAACTCCCCCACAACATCGAAGTAATGTTCAATGACGAAGATGAAGTTCTCCACTTCCTTGGCATTCCCAGCTCCATTGTATGGTTTTGGCTTAGGAATCTTAAGCTTATGTGGCACAGGGGCGAGGTTCACAACACCCCCAATCTGGTTTCCGCCTCCTCGAAGTAGGCCTTGTAGTGCGACATTGATAACATTGAGCTGGCCTTTCAAGTTGTTTATAGTTTGCTACATGTCAGTCACCCTGTCTGCCTCTTGTGCCCTATAGGCTAAATCCTCAGCACATTTATGTTGGAGGCCCTCAAGTTTACCAAAAATTTTGACTGCCTCTGTGGCTGCCGTTTGTCAATCTCCCTCAGAGTCGTGACTGATGTTCGCAATGTCACCTTCGGTCTGTCGCATCCTGCGATCCAGGTCGTCCAACCTTTGCACTAGGTTGGTTCTTATATCAGTCACCATATCCACGATGGGTCGTAATACATCAACCGTCTATTCGAGGGCCGCAATGCGGTCCCCATGATTCAGCATGGCCGGAAGTGATGGTAATGGCAATGTGTTCCCTCATGCGATGTCGATCCTAGGCTCTGATACCAATTGTTACGGGGCATCTTCTTGAGATTCCTTGGAAGAGCGACATAAGGCTAAAAAACTGATGTCCTAGTAGTTACTATCCGCCAATTGAGGTCCCCTTCGTATGCTAGACGAGATTGTTAGTCCCGTGCGGAAAAACCAATTTCAAGAGCAATTGAGAGAACATAAAAGAGAATTGAGAACGAAAGAAAGCTTGATTGCATTAATGAAAACTATTACAGAAAAGCAACACGGTATCGAGGGGGAGAGACACCAATACAGAGAATTATTTCTTACTAGAAAGTTTGATTGCTTGATCCCCCTAATAATGCTTAAAAAAATAAAATTACAAGACTTGACCTAACTAAGCTAGAGAGACAAAATGAAAATACATGAAATAAAACTACTCTATATTTACAATGAAAAAAATTTAGATTCCTACAAAGTAGAAGCCGGTTCGTTGGCAGCCACCTTGTCTTCAACACCAGTGTTTGCGCGTGATACTGACTGTGTGCGCGACACTGTTGGCATCTGCCTGCCGCTGGGCGCTGGTGAAGGCTATCGATAGGGCGACATAGGCACATGTGCGCTTGTCACTTGGCGCAGCCAAGACCACAAGGCCGACCATGGCACTAGGCGTTGGGAGACTTGCCAGGTCGCCATGGAACGTGTCCAAGGGGTCATGGGGCATGGATGGAAAGCCACCCGTGACATTACTTATGATATGATGAATCATGAGATTCTTTGTGCATCAAATTTAGTTGATAATATTTGTGAGTCCAATACTAATGTTGAGAATAATGATAATGTAAAAAAATAAAAGTCACTTAAGCATGGTCCTAACCTTCCATCACATATATTTTTTTAGTTGTCTTAATTTTTGTGTTGAGTCTTTTGGTAAGGCAACCATGAAAGATTATCATTAACAAAATTATAAAGTGTGGAAGAATATGATCCATCCAAGCCTAGTCTGTTGATTGAACTAAAAGGAAATGTGAGCTAATTAGGTCGAGTTTATATGCTTAATTATTTTACTTCTTGAGTTCTACTAAGAAGACAAGCTTAGATGAGCTATATAGTATGTCTTGTGGTGCATATTCATTGACGAATGCTAATACTCTTTGTGAAATTCATTCGAATTGCATTGAGAAATTATTAGTTGAGTATTAATGTTATTAGTATTAGTACCTGCGCGATGCATGGACAAATTATTTCAAATTGCGATGTAGGTTGTTTGAATCATGTGCAAATAACCCGAAAATATAAATCTCTCAGATAAAAATTATATAACATGAGAATATAATTATGAAGCAGGATATGAAATTATTGTTCAAATCTCGTAGTAGACAATCAATCCTTTTAATATATATTTGTAGCAACCTAACCCATTGATTTTAGTACTTGCATTTTATTTTGCTGTCTATATTAAAGAATACTAAACATGTCATGTTGTGATTTGTCTTGTTCGAGCACATTAGATCATATTATTTTAACAAAATTTTTACTATCACTTTATTTTTATCTGAAAGTCAAATATGTCTTATTCATCACATCATTTTTACGTAAATTATTTTTTGTCCTTTTTTTCTTATAGTTATTGTATTATTTAAGATTATTATAATACCATATAAGTTTTTATGAGCTTATAATTCAATTAATGTATTTCTTATTATCCTTTTAATAGTATTTTATAAAAATAAATGTTTTATTCTTGAAATTTGGTATATTTTTATGTTTTTATCCTCTTATTCATAGTATTTTAATTATTTAAATTTATCAGTAATATTTTTTAAATATAATTAATTATTTTATTTTATCTATTTTTAAATTAATTTAAAGTATAAGTATCCTCACACTACCTCTATTTTATTTGATACATTCTCTTCCCTGCTATAAATTTTAATTAGTTTTTATATTAATATTTTACCTATAACCAAAATAATGTCATATTTTGTTTTAAATTGTAACTTTTAATTAGTCTAAAATATTAATACATAAGTTATTTGATTATCGTGTTCCAAATGTATTGAGTTCTCTTATAATTAATTTTGTATTAGATGCAGTTAAATTTTCTTTCTTTTTTAGCTATAAGATACAATTTGATTTTTAATTTTCATTAGTAAATTTTATTTAATCATAGAGAAAAATTTCCTAATTGTTTGAACACATTATTTCTAAATATTGTAGTAATCTTTTTTCTGTCATTTTAGTTCTTTAATTCCTATCATTCTATTTTCTAAACTGGACCGAATTTTCAAAAAATTATGCTTTGCATTCAAACTCGAACTAATTGCACTCGATTCATTTATTAATCATAGAAAACTATTTTCTTAATTGTGTGAACATATTATATCTAAATATTGTAGTAATATTTTCACTGTCGTTTTGTTTCTTTACATAAATTTTCTTTTTTTTTAGTTTTAAGATATAAATTTAGTTTTTCTAAAATTACCTATATTAGAAATTTATTTTGCAATTTAAAATTTTTCTTTTTATTATCTTTTTATTTTTCATAAATAAGACGTCAATTTCGTGGTACTATCCATAATTTGAGCATTCACATCATAGTTTTAAGAACTTTCTAATCACAAATTTAAATAGTCTTTTATTTTCATTTCTAATAGTAAATTTCTAATAATTTAACGTAATGTTCTATTTTTTTAATCTATTATATAGTCTTATTACGTTTTATGTGGCTTTTCATTAACTTGTAGCTTTATTTAATATCATTATCAACTACTTTTCTTTAATAATATAAGATAAATATATAACTTTTTAATTATAAAATAAACATTTATTTTGTTTTAAAAATATTGTTCAAATTTTTTTAATTATTTAAAATTTAATAATATTTTTAAGTATTGTATATTTAATTTTTTTTTTCTAAACTTATGATTTATAAATGTCCTTACATTATCTCTAATTTATTTTTATTGTTCAATATTTTTAGTTTTTGATTTTACTATTAGATTTGAGTTATGTGGACTTACATTATGACTTTTCTTATCATAATATAAAAAACTTTATCATGTCAAATTTAAATAGGTTTACCTTTATTCCTATGATAAAAAATCTGAATTTTTATCTTTTTCTCTATTTATTCTTTATTTTTGATTTTATATTATTCAATATCTAATATTATTACATTTTCATGTGAATTTTTATAGCCTGTTTGAATCTAATATTTATTTTTACCATACTCATTCTAATATAATATAGATAAAAATAAAAATCTTTTTCATCTCAAATTTTATCATTCTATTTTCTTAATTAGGCCATATTTTCAAAAAAATATGTTGTGCTTTCAAACTTAAACTAACTGAACTCAATTCAAATATTAGTCATAGAGAAATATTTTTTTAATTATTTGAACACATTATATCTTAATATTATAGTAATATTTATGTATAAAATATTCGTTTACACGATTTATCAATATTAATATGAATTTATTATTCTTGTTATTAAAATATCTTTTACATATTATTTAATTTTTCTCTTACCTTATAAAAAATTTGTATACTTTATGTAAGATCTTATTTTGTTGCTTGAATTTATTTAGTTTTTAAACTCAATAAATTTTTAATATCTTAAGTAAATTTTAGTTTTATTTTATATTTTAACTTACTCCAAAGTATAAATAGTCACATGTTATCTCAATTTACGTCTTTATATATATTTATTTTTTCTATTATAGTTTTTAATTAATATTCACCTCCATATTTCTAGCTAATATAGAAGAAAATCTATGAGTGGATCAATAAATAGATATAAATGTAGATATAGATATAGATATAGATACAAATATACATATAAATTTAAATATATATAAATTAGATTTATCTAAGATCTATCTAGATTATGTATAAGATTCATTAAACTACTTCCATTAATTATGTTTCTATATATAATTTCTAATTATTAATGTTGTCCTAAAATTGCCAAGTGACTTTATTTTAACTTGCCACTTGGCTTACCCACAATGCATACTACTCTCCTTTTAATATAATATAGAAGATTTGCTTGGAATAGACAAATATTTTGTATTTTCATACGTGATAAAGAAGTCAAGAAATCTTTGTACTCTAATCACAATTCATGCGATGATTTCGTCAACAAGATGATTTTGTTTCCTTTTGAAGTTAAGTATGACATCGTTGATTATGTGGTGCTATGAGATGTACGACACTATCTACTAAAAGTTGAGTTAGAAATGAAAAAAAAATGGTTTTGAAGAGAAGCAGAAGTATTTTTGAAGAAGCAGAAAAAAATAATTTTTCTCCAAAATCACTTTTTTGAAAAGCACTTTTGAGAAAAATACATTTAGAAACAATTTTTTTAAAGCTTGGCCAAACATTAATTGCTGCTCAGAAGTATTTTTCAAATTTATTAGCCAAACACAAGCTGCTTCTCACCAAAAATACTTTTGACAAAAGCACTTTTAAAAAAAATACATCCCAAAATAAACTGATTTTTATAACTTGGCCAAACAGGTTATAAGCAACTAGTTAGGGAGACCAAAATTTTATAGTTTTTGGGTGTGTTTGGTATAACGGAAAATATTTTTCTCTAATTAAAAGAAAATAAATTCATAAGAAAAATATTTATCAAAACGTTTAAACAAATCAAATTAAAAAATTAAAAAATATTTTGCTTCATACCAAACACACCCTTTCTCCCTTTCTTTTCCGTTCATTAATTTCCAAAGAGAGAGAAAATACATAATTGCAGCAATTTAGAGGCATCAAAATTCGAAATATTCTATAATACAAGGGCATAATTGCAAAACAATTCCAACATTTGAATATCAAAGTACTTCCTTCCCCTTCTCAGAGCTTTTCTACTGCGCGGTCTTAAAAGATTCAAATGGCTTCTTGACACTGCTCCATAGCCTGAACAAAAAATTCCGATTTCAAATCCCATGAACGCGAATACAATTTTCTGAACCCATTCACCCAATCTCATATCGGGTTGCTTCTTCTCATGGATTCTGATACCCCTCGTGCACGCATTGATCAAGTTTGTACCTTTTCGCTTTCACCGTTTCTCCTCCTAAAAAACCCTAGTTTTTTTTCTATTGTTCCACTTTTTAAATGATTTTAGGAACCCCAAAGTGTCATTAAATTCGCAATAATAACATATATTTGTGTTATTTTTTACTTGTATATTATTGCCAACTAAGCAGCTATAGAAAATTTCTTACTCAGTGTCTTGTCTTGTATCAAGGTTCAAAAGATGGGGCGATCTTTTCTTGCTCTTTTAGTTGGGTCTTTGGTTTTCTTGAAAATTTTTTCTTTTATTTTCTCATAACCACTTGTTGACTGCCTGTTGTTGAGTTTGAAATTCAGACGAGTCAAACTCAAGGAAGATGCTATAATTTCACTTGAAAGGTCTCCAGAGATGCTATCGATTAATTTAGAGCAACTATTAGTAGTACTATAAGATTCCTGATTGAGCCGTTGTGGTAGATTTGTGTAAAAATAATATCTTGCATCACTTCCACAAGATGGGGGCAGTTTTGTCTTCCTTTATTTCTCTTTACCTTTATTATCATGCTTTGATGTAGTTGTCTGCGGAGGATAGGTATAGAGACATCACAATTTCAAGAAATAGTTTGTTGGTTTTTCCTGTCTCGATAAGAATGGAGTGTTGAAGAGAGAAAAAGAAAAGAAAAAAAAAGAGTACTATTAATTGATGTTCACCATAATGCGTATATGGTCCATTTAATGCTTTGGGCATCAGATGCAGGTGCCTAGGAATTCCACATATCTAATAAGCTTTTCATTTCCATTACATAGGATGGGGGAAGGAAAAAAATAGTGGCAATCGAACTCACACCCTGTGATACTCTCACCACATCTACAAGCTAATGGAAAACATATAAGTTGCTCCCTAAATTTGTCTGGACAAGCCATTTACTCACCTTAACTTTATGAGTGACCTATCATCCCCTAATTTTTTCTATTATTACAGTTTTTTATGATATAAGAACCCCACAAGGCTATTGGTTCGAATTTAGAGAACATCTAGTTGATGTTTTTTTTGCCGTATAGTAAAGAAGAGAAGGTAAAAAACTGTATATTATTGCCAATTAAGCTGTTGTGGAAATTTCTCCTAATTGAGCAGTTGTAGTAGTTTTGCTTAAAATTTTTATCATGCATAACTTCCCCATGATGCAGGCAATTTTATCTTCCTTTATTTCTCTTTTCCTTTATTATCTTGCTTTGATGATTTTGGATATTATTTTCTAATATTTGATTAATTGTGGTGTTGGTTGTTGTATTGACTATTGTTTTTATTAGTTCTTTGCTTCGAAAAAGAAGAGGAAGTCTTTATCACCGAGTCTGAAACCCGCAAGAGCCAAGAAAGATGTTAAGATTTCACTTGAAGGGTCTCCTAGCACGAAAGGTTCATTGGATGGGTATTTAGTGGCTTCTCAGGATGATGATAGTAAATCTTTGCGCAAAGCTAGAGGCACACCGGTTAAGAGAAATCTGACATTAGAAATTGGTTCATATCTAAAAGATGAAACTAAAGAGAGTACTTCTTTGGTCAAAGCACGTTCAACAACTTTTGAAACAAAAACTTCAAAGGAGAAGTCTGTTAATTTCCTCGACTCACGTGTTGTTGAAAATAGAGGTCATGGAGAAGATGTCTTGGTTACTCAACAGGTTACCAGAAACTCAGAACTTAAGCAGTTTGCTACCAACTTCTTGTCATTATATTGCAGGTAATACCTTTTGTTCTTGATCTGTCGGTGGTGATTGGTTTTGTGGCTAATTTGGTTACTGAGCTGGATTTGTATGAATGTTGTTTTGCTTAGTAATCTATGTTTTTGTGTATTCAGTGAACTGCCAGCTAGTTTAAGTTTACCTTCAGCCCAGAGTGAGGGTGCTAGTAAAAGGAGTGGTAGTCCTTCCATTCTTGATGTGGATAATAAACATGCAAAGAGAATCTGCTGCATCTCGAGTGAAAACGAGTCTAATATAAACAGAAAAACCAATTCTCACGATGCAGCTTTAAATTCTATTGAGGTAGGTATTATTTGTTTTCATACTACCACAATATAATTTTTGACAACCTCTGTGAGAATTTGCATGTTATGCTAGGTCATGGAGGGGAATACATCAGTCGAAGCTCAGATAAGCTTGAGAAAATGTAACAATGTCCGTGCCATTGGGCCAACTGAATCTGAGACACCTGGTTCAACATCTACGAAGCTTCGTGTTGATGATACTCCCAAGTCAAGTCGTGGTAGCTCCATGTTTTCACCCGGAGAAACATTTTGGAATGAAGCAATTCAGGTTGCTGATGGTTTGTTTGCTGAAAGTGATAAATTTTCTTTTCAAGCAGCACAAGAGTCTGACGCTTTGAAGACTCATAAGGAGATAATAAATTCCAATTGTCTTGGAGATGGAGTGTGTGGCAATAAGTCGAACAAAATATTTGATGACTGTATAGAGACAGTTTCTGATGCTGCCGTTGTTTCTGCTGTTGGTTCACAGAAGAAGTTGGGGAAGGATCTGGATGGAGAGAAGTCCCCGATGCCTGTTAAGCATTTTGATTTTGCCTCTGACGAAAAAAATTTCGATGTTGTACAATCTCTCAGAAATAACACAGACATCCAGATTATTAGTGGCAAAAAACCTGGGTCCCAAGATAATGTAAGTTTAAGTAGCTCTCCTGTTCTCAGACCTTGCAAGGCAGCTCAAGCAAAAGGCAATATCCTTGAAGTACAAAACGTGACTCCAGAATGTCCTGTTTCTAAGGGTAACAAGGATGTGCTTATCCAGGATACCGATATAATGGCATCAATGACACCTCCGGAGAAACTTAACAATTCTGCAGCTAATTCCTTATCAAGTAAAGACAACACTCCTTCAAGTATTGCACCAATAAAGAATCACTTAGATCTCAACCATTGGCTACCTTCTGAAATATGCAGCATTTACTGGAAAAAGGGTATTTCTAAATTGTATTCATGGCAGGTATGCTGTTTATCTTTAGCTGAATCTTTTATTGAGATTGTGAGGCTTAAGAAGCTTTATATTTCATAGACCTGGAATTATTGATTGGTTTACCATTTGCATCGATTATGCAATGAATCTTCATTTGTACGATCAGGAGTGAACAAAGAGTAGATAGCTGAATTTTAGGTGCTCCAGATAGGAGCGTACTTGGATTGGATCAAAAGCTGGTCAAACTAGCTTAAAAACACTTTTTGGTTTGTTTTGGTGTTTGGCAAACACCTAAAGTGCTTAAAATCCAAAATACCCAAAAGTCATAAGTTGGTCACTCCCAACTTATGGCTTTTTAGCTTAAAAGCTATTTAGGTTTGGCCCGGTAATTTACCTTACTATCCCTTACATAATCCCCAAATTACCCTCCCTTCTCTAAAAACCCTAACAGTAATTTCGTTTTTTTCCTTCTTCAATACTATGTTGCATTGCATACACTGCTCCACCATCCCTCAAATCAATAAAAGTCCTGCCCAGGGATACCCATGACGGGATTGAAAAGTTGGTTAAAGAATCTAAGTTTCACTAATTCGAAGAATTCCGTTTAAATTTTACTTTTTTCCTTTTCATTGGGACATAGAAACCCTTCAAACTTGCACTATGGGGTGGTTTTAACATATTAAATCATTTAAAAGGAAAAACAAGTTCCCTCTTAAATAGCTTGATCAGGTAGTTCAAGAGAAAAAGATTTGACTATCACTTCATGATTCATATTATTTTTTGAAAAGGTAAGTAAGTGTATTATTAAAATAAACAGCAGAGCACTAAGAAGGTGCTTAGCGTATGTACAAAATCTGGGAACCCCTTATATAAAACAAAATGAGAGGCTCCCAACTGTTCTAAACACTAGACTTTTAGAGAACTAATAAATTATAACATGCTGGCGTCATCCTTTACATCTTGTATGTTGCACCAAAAAGCAAAATCCATAGACATTTGTATCTAGCATATGTACAGTGACTTACTTCCCATTGAAGCACCTGGAATTCCTTCGACCCCACAACACCCAACAAACGCAAGTTGGCACCATGTTCCACAAACTTATCAGTGGATTTCATGTACAGATTGCCCCAACAAGTCAGCAGTTCCTTTATAGTTTTAGGCATAAGAAAAGACAATTCCAACAGGTAAAAAACAAGCTCCAAAGTTGCCATGCCACTGTGCAGTGTAAAAATAGGTGGTTGCCACTTCATGATTCATATTATTTTGTTCAACAGTTTCATGTTATCATGGCTTCAGCTTTGTTCGAATTATTAGTAATTAGTATTCTATTTTATTTAAATAACTAGTTTACATTTATTAAAACAATTAGATCCAATTAATTTCTTATTAAAATTAAGACATAAGCTAATTTTCATTTGAATTATTTTAGAATGAAATATGTCGCAAGATAAGTCATTTTTAGTGTTAACTGCTCTAAGGGCATTTCAGTCATTTTAACAGTTTCAGCACTTTTCTATCAAACACATCAACTGCAAATTTCCAGCTTCAGTATTTCTATGCAGACACGTAACTACTTATTAATAAATTCAACTCTAGCACTTGGAAATGTTTTGAGCATCTGATGCTTAAAAGCTACTTAAATTCAGCTAACCCAAACATGCTCTAGAACTAGAATTTTTTTAAGTGTCCTGTGTAAATTTAGTATTAAATACTTAAGAATCAATCTGTTGCTGTTTCATTCACTATACAGATTTTAGGTCAGTATTTCTTTTCCTAATAACTCCATTAGAATTTCTACCAGATTTTTGGGATCAGTTTGTCATTTCTAACTTTGATGATCTAGGTGGCTAGATCCTACCTATTAGCACTGTTTCTAGTACTTTTGGACCCAGGCTGTAACTTATTACTTGTGTGACCAAATGTTGATATACCATTTTGGTTGTTGAAGTAGGTTCTTGGCTTGCCCTATCCATTTGCTCACTCTTATGTAGCTAGTTTAATAGATTTCTTTTGACACGTTTGAGAATGCAAATATGATATTAATCAGTAGATATCATTGAGATTAGATAGTTCTGCTTTAGGAAGTATGCAATTGTGAACTCATATATTGCATCTCTTGCAATTAGAAATATTAGTGGGCTGAATTATAATGAGTCAAGACTAATTGAAGGTATAAATCTATAAGTTGTAACTTTTTTTTTCGATAAAATAAATAACTATTATACTGCTATAAATAGTTAGTCATATAATGCCATTTAAAAAAAAAAAGAAATTTCTCTGAATGTGAAGAAAGTGGATATTGGGCCTAACTCAACCCCAAAAGCTAGTTCAAGTAGTGAGGACTGTCCAAGACCATATAAAGAGATTACAAACTACACACTCAAGAGATGATGGACACTTCACCTTGCTTCAGTGGCGCTTCGGTGCAGGCACCGAGATGCTAAGACATATGCATCGTCCATGGGCTGTTTTAACAAGGTGATGCTAAATAATGAGTTTTGATCGCACACTGAACATTATGGATGAATAGATGGTTTTCGAACTTACATGCCATGATTTTTATTTCATATTTACGCCAAGGCTCCCCTTCTCTTGCATTACATATATGTATATATTTTTGTTTAAATTCATTCATGCATTTATTCACGAAAACGTGCAATTTAATGCTCTATGCATTTAAAGCTCCAGTAAACCTTAGGTGCTTTTCTAAAGTTCTCACCTTTGGCAACACTAATTTGGGGGTGATGCAATTACTCATCCTCAGCCAAATGTATTTCCGTCTATGCTCTTTTGCAATTTGTCTGTTGTTAGACTGGCATCTAGTTTTCTATAGTTCCCATTTTGCTTGGTTCATAGAAGCTTGGTTCTGGCTTACTTCTACTCCCCAATCCCCATTGTTTACTAGTTTCTGTGATGAATACTGTTAGAGGGTATTCAATGCTTTAGAGGTTGAGGCTTCTAAAAGGGGTCAGATTTGTTTTCAGTTGAAGTATGAACAAGTTGTTCTTTGTAGTGACAGTCTAACGGAAATTCATTCTGCATCCTGCAGGTTGATTGTCTTCAAGTGGATGGAGTGTTGCAGAACCGGAATCTTGTATATTGTGCTTCTACCAGGTCTATAGCAGAGTGTAATTTGGTCTTTGTGATGTTCATGGTTTCTGTTAATTTTTAACTTGCAAGTGACTTGAATAAGATAGTTTTACAATGCTAGAATAAAAAAATAAACCGTGAAGAAATATATCCATACACTATATCTTAGTCATTATAAGTAGCAAAACATTCTTATGCTAATGCTGAAAGCTTTTAAAGTTTTTGAAGTCGTGGAATTTGGAGTATCTGTTACTAGTGTAAGCCTGGGTTGAGTTGTATTAGTGTCTTCAGGATTGTGTAAGATATCTTCCATCAAACGAAGTACTAGTCCACAATATTTCTGTTGTTAGTCTTAACTTGGTAGTACATTAGTTTGATTTTGCCTACCGGGGGAATGTGGCGATTTGCGAATGAACTTCTGCTCTTGTCCGCTTTACCTAGTACATTGTCATTCATGGTGATCATCAAGTGCTGGTAGAAAAATGTCAAAAATGTCTATTTCATTTTAATTTTCTCCAGAAAAACTAAAGAATCTTTATGAGGTCAATACTTGGTCTTGGATGGTATAAGTTGGTCCAAGCCATTACATTTGCTTGCCGCTCAGAAATTTTTTGCACTCTTGAATCATTTTTTTTGACTCTTGGATCATTTTTTTTGATAACCGTGGTGTCTGGGCCAGCTTGCGCGCACCTCGACTAATTCCACATGATACTTGCCACTTCCCACCAGCAACAGGTACCTGCTAACTCCGTCCACCAAGGCTTAGACAGATGGGAAGAAATCACCTAGTATTTTTGCCTCCGTTAGGATTTGAACCCGAGACCTCATGGTTCTCACCCGCTTTATTGACTACAAGGCCACACCCTTGGGTCACTCTTGGATCATTTAAGTTGGTCCAAGTCATTACATATTGCTGCTCAGGATATCTGTGCACCTTTTTTTAGGAACTTGAACATTTCTTATTTAACCAATGGAATGCCAATCTACTAACAAACTATTACGATTCTCTTTCTTATTATCTTCGTTGCTGTTTGTGTTTCTAATGCTGTATACTTGTGCTACTAGTGTTATCACTATGATTGTCTCTGTTATAACAATTATTCTTTTGTCTTTTATTGGAGGAGAATGCTCTTATCTCCTTATTGTCCAAACCCGCATCTAGTACTTTCAGCAAAGGTGTCGGGATGCTGTAAAAGTTTTCGCATAATTACAGTACATGATATTAGTAATTGCAGCTTCAAGAACTTGTGTCTTTGTTGGTAACAAATGCTTTGTAACTGTGAATTGTTGATATATCAGTCTTGCATGCGATATCTACCATTCAGTTGGAAATATAGTTATAGATATCTTGCATTCAGTTGGAACTATAGTTATTTTCCTGCTTATTGTATCATAAAAATGGTACTTAAGAGAGCAATAACCGAATTCGCTTAAATTTTGTTCATCATATTTATGTACGCCACTGGCAAGCTGAAACAGGAAGCTGTGGTTGTTAGTTGTAGTCCTTTGGTTGCAGTGTTGGTATGTTGTTCTTGTATGATCAATTTGTCAGAGTGACTGTTAAAGCTTCAGTGCAGCAATGAGGATGTTGTTGGCCTGTTCTTTGAATGTGGTGTCTGACAGTTATGGTTTCTTTCTTGCAATATTTTGAAGTGAAAAAGTGTCTTTGTGTTGGGTTTATTCTCATTTTTTGCAAATTTAAAATAAGTGACGTACCATATTGGGAAAAAGTTATTTTGAAATTTAGCTTGAACTAACCATTTGTTTCATAAGTCATGAAACTGTCATAATGCAAATGCCTATCACAAAGAATGATAAGCTCACAGATCGTAGGTAGCCTTGCCCAACAGAAGCTGATTCGGATCCTGTGCTTTGTCTTTCGGCCACCAAAATTCATTTATTTATTCGCTATTTTTTGTACTTTTTCAGCCGTAAGCATAGGTTGTTGGTCATATAGAAAACTATACAGAAGTTCTTTTGCAACTTCTGGTTAGCGAGGTAGCTTGCTAGATGCCCCACCATCAACTACAAATTTTAACATATAAAGACTTGAGGAATAAAAGTCCTCTTTCTATATCTTGATTACTCAGTCCAGATCCTATTTCTGACACTCACCTTGTGGCAAAGGAGCTGGCATAGTTCTGCCCCCTTTTTACGGTTTAGCTGTTAACGAACGTGTATGTGAGACAAATTTGCGCCAAATACTGATCTTTATGTCTCTTAACTGGTTACAAACTGCTTTAAATGAACTTGCAAGCAACACACAATAAAACCTGAACTTTGTGTTGAACTGGCTTTGAGGTTTTGATTTGCAAGATTTTTTTATCTGATACAACTGAAGTATTATACGTGTTGTCCTTATATACTTTTTTGCACCTAAATTAAGGGCTTTACATACTGTATTGGAATTTCACTTAATGAGTTGTTCCTCTTATCCTAGAGTTCCTCTAAATTATCTGTGGTAATTTCCATAGGAGGGTTTCTCCAGTCTTGCTCAATTGAGGTGGTCCTTGAAAATTTGCCAACTCAATATATTAATATAACTTTATAAGCTATTAACATGCACATTTTCCTTCTAATCTTGCTTATTTGATCAGGTCCTTTACTATCTTTTTTGCCCTTTGGGTGTTGAACTTCTGGAAGCCACTACAAGTAGAAATTTGGTTCTGGAAATATTGCTTTTCTTGCTTTCTGTTCTTTCAGTGAACAGATTTCAGAGCGCCTCTCTGTTGTTTAACCAGGATTCTTTATTTTCTGTAGTGCTGGTAAAAGTTTCGTTGCTGAGATATTGATGTTACGTAGAATTTTATCTTCCGGAAAAATGAGTCTTCTTGTACTTCCATATGTATCCATTTGTGCAGAGAAGGTGATGTTTATCTTTTAGCTTTCAAAGTGGTCTTCATTATACATTTTAGGATATATAGTTTATTAACTTCTTATCATGTCATGTTTAAACTTGTTCAGGCAGAACATCTTGAGGTCCTTTTGGAACCAGTTGGGAAGCATGTTCGCAGTTATTATGGTAATCAGGGAGGTGGTAGTCTTCCAAAGGATACCTCTATAGCTGTCTGCACTATTGAGAAGGCAAATTCCTTAATTAACAGACTGCTAGAAGAGGGTCGTTTGTCAGAGCTTGGTATCATAGTGATTGATGAACTTCACATGGTATTGACTTTAACATTTTTACCTGTTATTGTTTTAATTTATTTTAATGATATCCAGCTAAACCCTCCTATCATTTTAAGTTTACGTTCTATTTGCTCGAAGCTGCTGTTTTGGCGTCTTTGCTGGAACTCGTAGTTATATGCATTTATTAATTTCTAATTGTCTTAGTCTGTTGAGTTGCTTTCATGTTAGGTTGGAGACCAGAGTAGGGGTTATCTATTGGAGTTGATGTTAACCAAGCTTCGCTATGCATCTGGTGAAGGAAATACAGAGTCATCCAGTGGAGAAAGTTCAGGTACTAGCAGTGGAAAAGTTGACCCTGCTGGCAGTCTCCAAATTGTTGGCATGAGTGCAACTCTGCCCAATGTGACAGCAGTCGCTGATTGGCTTCAAGTAAGATGAAATTCATTGCTTTTTAGTTCTTTCAATTAAAATCTTTATTGATAACCCCCCATGCCAGTTTCAGAAGTATGTAAAAGTTGGGTATATGGCTCAACCAGTCATCTATAGAGTTAGTCCAGTTGTCCAACTATCCATACAAAGGGGATTCTCTCTTTACACCAAAAGCGTATATAAAACAAAAATGATCCTTTGTACTTCTACACCTCCTTACACCAAAAGTATAGATGAACAACAATAATCTATTTATATTTTTTACGTCAATTCAAATTCTGGAACAAGTTGCTACTTTTTTCATTCCAAATGAGTCAAACGAGATGTAATGTTGTTGTTCTCCAAGCTACCAGTTTTCTGTAACCTCTAAGAAATGCTTAACAAACAGAAGTCATGGGTCCATACCTGCAATGTGAAGCTGCAATACTAATAGGAGGTAGTTGTTTTCAGGATTCTCCTTACACAAGCAACACTAGCTCACTACATGAGGTGATCTGTGTCCTCTCTATTTCCATCTTCGTTAGGTTATACGTAATTAAGATCGAGCGAAATAACCAAACTTTACTATCAATTGGTATTCCAAAATATTCATCAACGCCCCCATTTTCTCCCTTCCAAATAATTCCATGGAACATGACTTTCCCATGAATGATTTTTCTTTGAACCCACCATACTATCTTGTATGATCCATCTCCTTCTACTAAGCCGTCATAGAATTTGCTTAAGAGCTCCTCAACCCCATCCTAATCTGAATCCTGTGTTGCCATCCTGAAGCTTATATCCAATTTGATCCACCAACCATTCCTTCTTAAATAATCACCAATCGTATCCTCTCTTTACCCGTTCACTGTACCAAACAGCTATTGATATGCATCCTTTAAAGCTGTTCGATCGCACAACAGATCCTTCTAAAAGCGAATCCTATCCATATACATGTCAGTGTAACCTATGTACTTAGTGAACCTATCCTCCCCTTCATGTTCCCCTTCCTTGGGCTCACCTCATTAGAATATGTCATTCTGAGAACTATCTATTGCTTAAAGCTTCATATTCAACACTTAAGACAAAAAAAGAAAAGAAGCTTCATACCCTGCGACCGTTATCCTTCTCCATGACATATTTTCTTCCACGTAGTTTTTGTCTAATTCTCCCATGTTAAAGATTTGGCAATCTTCGGATCTCTGAACCTCCTTGTCCCTCCCCCCAATAAGTGAAGGCTTTGGTTTTTTCCGAATCTTCCAAATGATATTTCTCTTCCTCCTCCTTTCCTTCCCACAAAGTTGCTCATCATTTTCTCCAATTTGGTTGCAGTATTTGAGGGCATAGCAAAAAATAGAACGGACATCTTGTACTACTTTTACCATTTTAGCAAAATGTGGTAAATTGGCACAAGTTTGGATGACCATAGTTGTAATCAGAAGTGCCTGAGTCCATGACTCGCGGTCCAAGACTACTAGACTGGGAAATATAAGCAAAAGAATTATCAGCAACAAAGGTATCAGTCTGAGCAACCGAGGTTACTTGTGGAGATGTCTGCTTGCTTGCTCGATACTGAAGGAACTCATTATATTCCCCTTCAGATAAAGAAAATCTCCGGTTACATGTAGTCTCAGTCTGAGCAACATGAGCCTTTTAGGTGGTCGACCATGTAAAGAATAGCACACTTCACGAGTGTGTCCCAGTTTATTACTGTGAGAAAGCACAGGAGAAAATAATATATTATTCACATAATACAATGATACAATGAGCCCTATATATATATAATACATGTCCTACTCTTAATACATATAGAATTAAGGTTAAGGTTATTTACTCCTATTTGACTACTAAACTAACACTCCCCCTCAAGCTGGTGCATATAAATCAAATGTACCGAGCTTGTTACATATATAACTAATACGAGGGCCAGTGAGGGACTTGGTGAAAATATCAGCAAGCTGATCATTCGACTTCACAAATCTTGTAGCAATATCTCTTGAGAGTATCTTTTCTCTGATGAAGTGACAATCAATCTCAATGTGTTTAGTCCTCTCATGGAACACCGGATTTGATGCAATATGAAGGGCAGCTTGATTATCGCACACAAGTTCCATCTGGCTGATGTCTCCAAATTTTAACTCCTTGAGCAATTGTTTGATCCAAATTAGCTCACATGTTGCCATAGCCATTGCTCGATATTCTGCTTCTGCACTAGATCGAGCAACTACGTTTTGTTTCTTGCTCTTCCAAGACACCAAATTGCCTCCTATTAAAACACAATATCCAGACGTAGAACGTCTGTCAGAAGGTGATCCTGCCCAATCAGCATCTGAGTAACCAACGATATGCTCATTACCTCGATCCTCGAACAATAACCCTTTTCCTGGAGCCGATTTTATATACCGAAGAATGCGGACAACTGCATCCCAATGGCTATTACACGGAGAATCCATAAACTGACTTACAACACTCACAGGAAAGGAAATGTCAGGTCTGGTTACTGTGAGATAATTTAGTTTACCAACCAGTCGCCTATATCTTGCAGGATCGCTGAGCGGCTCCCCCTGTCCTGGCAGAAGTTTAGAACTCGGATCCATCGGAGTGTCAATCGGTCTACAACCTATCATTCCTGTCTCCTCAAGAATGTCTAAGGCATACTTCTGTTGTGATATTGCTATACCTGAGCTAGACTGAGCGACCTCAATACCTAAAAAATACTTTAGTTTGCCAAGGTCCTTAGTCTGAAAGTGTTGAGAGAGATATTGCTTCAATTTAGTAATACCATCCTGATCATTGCCGGTAATGACAATATCATCAACATAGACCACCAGATAAATACAGAGACTCGAAGCAGAGTGCCGATAAAACACAGAATGATCAGCTTCACTCCAAATCATGCCAAACTCCTGTATAACTGTGCTGAACTTACCAAACCAGGCTCGAGGAGACTGCTTTAGACCATAAAGTGACCGGCGCAAGCGACATACAAGGCCACGAGACACCCCCTGAGCAACAAACCCAGGTGGTTGCTCCATATAAACTTCATCCTCAAGGTCACCGTGCAAAAAAGCATTCTTAATGTCCAACTGATAGAGAGGCCAATGGCGAACAACAACCATGGATAGAAAAAGGCGAGAATAACCAAGGAAGACACACATGAGAGCACGATGAGCTATTTTATCTTTCCCTGGGGCTAAGTTATGTACGAAACAAGTGCTCCCAAAAACACGAGGGGGAAGAGAGTATAAGGGTGACTCAGGAAACAACACCGAATGCGGGATCTGATTCTGGATGGGAGATGAAGGCATCCGATTAACCAAATAACAAGCTGTGAGAACTGCATCGCCCCAAAAACGCAGCGGAACATGAGATTCAATGAGAAGTGTGCGAGCAGTCTCAATGATNGGGGATCTGATTTTGGATGGGAGATGAAAGCATCCGATTAACCAAATAACAAGCAGTGAGAACTGCATCGCCTCAAAAACGCAGCGGAACATGAGATTCAATGAGAAGTGTGCGAGCAGTCTCAAAGATGTGCCTATTCTTTCTCTCTGCAACCCCATTTTGCTGAGGGATATACGGACAAGAGGTCTGATGAATTATTCCTTGAGAGGTCATAAACTGCTGAAATTGAGAGGATAAATATTCTAAGGCATTATCACTGCGAAAAGCGAATAGAAATACCAAATTGATTTTTAATTTCAGCACAAAAATTCTGGAATATAGAAAACAACTCAGAACGATCTTTCATTAAGAAAATCCAAGTACATCTTGAATGATCATCAATGAAACTAACAAAATAACGAAATCCCAAGGTTGAACTGACTCTACTCGGACCCCATATATCAGAATGAACTAAAGAAAAAACAGACTCTGCATGACTCTCAATACTACGAGGAAAGGAGGCTCGGGTATGTTTCCCGAGCTGACATGACTCACACTCTAATGTAGATAAACTAGAAAAACTAGGCACCATCTTCTGAAGCTTGGATAAGTTTGGATGTCCTAAACGTATGTGAATTAGGTTTGGAGGATCTGTAACTAGACATGCCTTGGAAGAATTGAGTGAGTTAAGGTAATAAAGGCCTTCTGATTCAAGTCCTGTTCTAATCGTCTGTCCCGTACTGTGATCCTGCATAATAAAAGAATCATCCATAAAATATATACCACAATGGAGGGCACGAGTCAAACGACTAACAGATGCAAGATTAAAAGGACAGTCAGGGACATAAAGAACGGAATCTAGAGTGACAGAGGGTAGAGGATTTGCTTGTCCAACCCCTTTTGCTTTAGTTTGAGATCCATTGGCTAAAGTAACAGTGGGAAGAGATTGTGAATATGCAATATTTGACAAAAGTGATTTATTACCAGAGATATGATCAGAAGCGGCTGAGTCCACAACCCATTGTCCAAGAGTACTAGACTGGGAAACACAAGCAAAAGAATTACCAGCAACAGAAGTATCAGTCTGAGCAACATAAGCTACTTGTGGAGATGTCTGCTTACTTGCTCTGAAGGAACTCATTATACTCCTCTTCAGATAAAGAAAGTCTCTGGTTACCTGTAGTCTCGGTCTGAGCAACATAAGCATTTTTGGGTGAACGACCATGTAAAGAATAACACACGTCACGAATGTGTCCAAGTTTATGACAATAAGAGCACTTGGGTCAGGGCTTCCAAAACGACCTTCTCCTCGTCTATTTTCCATAGGTTGAGATGCCCGATTGTCCACTGACTGGTATACGAGAACAGATGAGTCAAGTGTCTGTGATGAGCTTACTGGGTGACTTGGTGCTGCAGCAAGGCGAAGTAATCGAGAGAATACTTCATCAATTGTGGGCACAGTCGGACTAGCCAAAATCTGATCGCGTACTGAGTCAAGATCATTAGGAAGTCCAGCAAGAGTAAGAACTAGAAACATCTTTTGTGGCTGCTCTTGTTGCTTCTCAACACTTGCAGAAACTGGCATCAACTTCTCAAATTTCTCCATGACTGCCTGTACTTGTCCCAAGTAAGTAGACATATCTAATTCATGTTTCTTTAAATTTGTCATACGCGATATCACATCATAGAAACGAGATATGTCATTAGTGTATAAAGTACGAGCCTTTTTTCAAACCAAATAACATGTCTGGAATGGACGAAACAAAGACATCAACTTGGAATCAATAGATCTCCACAGAATACTACATAATTGAGCATCGATCTTCTCCCAGTGTGCTTTGGCCTTTTCATCTCCTTCGTTAGACTTCTTAATTAGATGATCTTGAACATCTTGACCTTTACACCACAGCTCGACTGATGAAGCCCAAACTAAGTAGTTTGAACCTCCCATTAAAGGTTCTGAGGTAATCATAATACCGGAACTGCTAGAGCCCTGATTTTTAGACCCGAAAACATCAACTCCAAAAGACATTGTTGGAGTGAAGAGAGGTCTATAAAAGTACAGCAAATAACACAAGAAATCTGGACACTTGTGCCGGAAAAATCAGAAACAGTCGCCGGAATCTGGTGTTTCTGTCGCCGGAAAATAAAAAAATCGTCCGAATTTGTTGGAAATAGTACCAATGGACTCGGATTTGATGGGCGAGTAGGTTGTCCTCAAGAAGCGTGGCCAAAAATTGGCCGGAGAAGGTCGTCTGCTGGTGGCGCGTGGGAGCGCGTGAAGGATTTTTCGGCGGAGATTTTTTTCTAGGGTTGGTCGCCGGAGGCCGATCTACTTAGTGGTGGTGTTGGTTTTTGCACAACACTGATGAAAAGTGGCTTTTTTTACTGCGGCAGACCTTGGTTGATTGATTTCTCTTCCCGGAGTCGCTGGAATTGATGCACATCGATAAATCTCTCACGATTGCTCTGATACCCTGTGAGAAAGCACGGGAGAAAATAATAAATTATTCACACAATATAATGATACAATGAGCCCTATATATAAATAATACATGTCCTACTCCTAATACATATAGGATTAAGGTTAAGGTTATTTACTCCTATTTGACTACTAAACTAACAATTATAATAAGAATACTTGGCTTGAGATCTTCCAAAATGACCTCCTCCTCATTTATTTTCCATAGTTTGAGATGCACGATTTTTCACTGTCTGGGATACGAGAACAGAGGAGTCAACTGTCTGTGATGAGATTACTGGGTGACTGTGTACTGCAGCAAGGCGAAGTAATTGAGAGAATAATTCATCAACTGTAGGGACAGTCAGAGTAGCCAAAATCTGGTCACGTAAGTCCTGCGAGTGTAAGAACTAGGAACATCTTCTGTTGTTGCTCTTGTTGCTTTTCAATACTAGCAGAAACTGACATTAACTTCTCAAATTACTCCATGACTGCCTGTATTTGTCCCAGGTAAGCAGACATCCAATTCATGTGTCTTCAAGTTTATCTTTCGCGATATCGCATCATAGAAACGAGATATGTCATTAGTGTATAAAGTGCGAGCCTTTTCCCAAACTAAAAAACTAAATGACATGTCTGGAATGGACGAAACAAGGGCATCATCTTGGAATCAATAGATCGCCACAAGATACTACATAATTGAGCATTGATCTTTTTCCAAAGTGCTTTGGCCTTTTTATCTCCCTCACTAGCCTTTTTGGTTAAGTGATCTTGAACACGACCCTTGCACCATAATTCAACAGAGGAAACCCAAGCTAAATATGTTGAACTTCCTATTAAGGGAATGCATGTTTTTAGAACCAAATACATCAAATCCAAGAGACATTGTTGTACCAATTTTCAATGACAAGTACGAAGAACAATAATCTCTCCAGAAAAGTGGAGAAAAGGATGGAATTTGTAAATCACTGGAATCTGGAGAAACAGTCGCCGGAAAAGTAAAAAAGTCGTCGGAATCTAATTTAAATTAGATGGATAGGCTCAAAATTGAAGGGAGAACAAGTTGTCTTGATGAATCTTTTTCAAAAAGTGGCCGGAAACTGCGTCACGCGCTGGCGCGTGATGTCGGAACCTCATTGGAAAATTTTATTCTGGCGGCGCGTGAGGGCGTTTTGCCGGAGTTTTTTTATGGGTTGGTCGCTTTGTGTTGGTGTTGGTTTTTGCACAACACAGATGCATACTAGTTTTTTGCGGTAGACTTGTGTTTGTCGGAAAAAAACTTCCGGTTGACTGATTTCTCTTCCCGGAGTCGTTGGAATTTATTCACAACAAGAAATCTTTCACGATTTGTCACGACCCAATTTCGGGGTCGTGATGGCGCCTGTCGTGGAACCAGGCAAGCCGCACATTTGTTTCTAAGCTAAATTCAATTTCCAGTAAAAATACAATTTTAACGAAATTATTGATAATACTAAGAGTCTGAAGTTTAAAAAAAATAATATTTGAAACAAAAATTACAATTTCCAACCCCGGATTCAGTGTCACTCAGTCATGAGCTAATATAACATAAAACAAAGAAAAGGAGAAATGGACAACATTGTCTCAAAATAAAGAACAACAGGTAGAATAAGAAAGAGAAGGCGAGGTCGCGATCGCCAGCTGCTACCTCGACAACTCCAATGAAAACTCTGACAGCTGCTCAATATCCACTACCGGGTCCCGGTGTACCTGGGTCTGCACACAAGGTGCAGGGGGTAACGTGAGTACACCAACTCAGAAGTAACGAACCCAAACTATGGG
>ML439208.1:89174-115001 GCA_005239525.1 Nicotiana knightiana
ATAGTCATAAATCATTTAGCTCGGGGTTTCGAACCCTCAGAACCAAGTTTGGAAACGTTACTTACCTCAAAACCGGCTAAAATACTATTCCGCAGTGCCTTTGCCTCTAAATTCGGCCTCTGAGTGCTTCAAATCTACCAAGTTCAGATTTTTATCATCAAATTATGCTTAAGGAATGAATTCCAATTGAAAAGTACCAAATTTAGCTCAAAACTCGAAATTAATCAAAACCCAACGCCCGGGCCCGCGTCTGGGAACTCGACAAATTTTATACCAAAATGTTCTTCATCATCTCACGAGTCCGTACATATAAAGAACGCTAAAATCGGAGTTCGTTTGACCCCTCAAATCGACCCTTAAAGGTATCATAATTTCAAGCCCTAACCCCACCTTTTTCTACTGATTTTCATGAATTAAACACTGAGATTATGTTCCTTAATCACCTATAATCGAGTTTTAAGGTCCAAAATACTTACCTCTATGAAGAACACTGATTTTCCCTCTTCAAAATCGCCTCAAAAGCTTCTTCCCGTTCAAAAATGGTGTTAAAATAGGTTATGGTCGCGGAAGGGTTTAATTATATACTGCCCAGGTCCGGACACTGTGCGATCGCGGCTCCACCTGTGCGTTCGCGGCTCCACCTGTGCGTTCGCGGTGAACAAAATTTACTAGCCCTTATTTAACCATATGCGATCGCGGCCTCCTCTATCGCATAGAACAAATTTTCCAACTCTTCCGGATAACCTCTAGTATAATGGTCATAACTTTTTGTACAAAACTCCAAATTACAATTGGCTTAAGTTTGTGAAAACTAGACATCAAGAGCTACAACTTTCATTTTTGGATCATCTTCAAATTCCTTATAGATTGTGAGTTATAAGCTTCCAAAGTCGGGACAGTACAACAGAAATTTTACTCTGTGCGATCGCTGGAAGCCTTGTACTATCGCACAACACAACTAGATTTTTCCAAATTTTCTCTGTGCTGCTAACGCATCCAAATCAATGCTATCGCACTGTACACCCCTGAAGCCAAAAACCAACAACTAGAAATGGCCCGAAACCACCCGAAACTCACCCGAGACCCTCAAGACCTCAACCAAAACATACCAAAACATCCCATAACATCACACAAACTTAGTCGAGCCTTCGAATCACCACAAACAACGCAAAAACACTAAATCACATCGAATTCAAGCCTATGAACTTTGAAATTTCTAAATTCCACCAACGATGCCGAAACTATCCAAAACGCATCCGATTGACCTGAAATTTTGCACACATATCCAAAATGACATTACGAACCTGTTCCAACTTCCGGAATTNTTCAGTTGACTTTTTCCATTTTAAGGCTATTTTTAAGACTAAATGGCTAAATTCTCATCACAACCATTCCGATTCCGAGCTACCAACTCTAACACATCAAGAACAGTATAACCAACCTTTGACAAGTCAATAACAGTAATTTTTAATGCAAGTTCTACGTAACGACCGACCGGGTCGTTACACGATTGCTCTGATACCAAATGAGAAAGCACAGGAACAATGTATTATTGATCCCTATTTATACAATACATATCCTGCTCCTATTCTATGTGGGACTAGGACTAGTTACATATTATTTACATAACTATCTAACACAATTGAAGCTACAGATCATCTTGCTTTTAAGCAATTTGGATCACCAACACTGTGGTGAAATTCTACCTTAGTTTATCTTCCAGTGTTTTAATCTACCCGTTTGTGTTTTATGTATGTGAATACAGGGAATCAATTCCTCTTTGTGCTTTTTATCCTTAATGCCTCATGGCTTTTATTGTTTCTTGCAGGCAGCTTTGTATCAGACCGAGTTTCGGCCTGTTCCCCTGGAAGAATATATAAAAGTAGGCAGTACAATTTATAACCGAAAAATGGACATTGTCCGGACAGTCTCAAAAGCAGCTGAGCTTAGTGGTAAAGACCCAGATCACATTGTGGAGCTCTGCAATGAGGTATAATTTTCTCTGTTACTTTCGTTAGTAGAACGTTATTTTGTTGAGAAAAGTAATAGAAGGAAAACTATATCAATCTGATATTTATTAGGTTGTCCAAGAAGGCCACTCAGTGCTAATTTTCTGCTCAAGTCGCAAAGGATGTGAATCTACTGCTAGGCATGTGGCGAAGTATCTCAAAAGATTTTCCTTGAATCACCTGAGCAACCAAAATGAGTCAATTGATATTACTTCTGCTATTGATGCTTTGCGAAGATCTCCAGCTGGATTGGATCCTGTACTGGAAGAGACACTTCCTGCTGGTGTCGCCTATCACCATGCTGGACTCACAGTAATGTCATTTTAAAGTATTGTGTATCTTTCGTTTGTTTAGTATGTATATTGATAGTTACATGTTTCATGTTTTCTTTAGTTCTCTTGATTTTCCTGTTTTACTTTGCTGGTGGTTTTCTTTTACCATTATTTAGGAGTAAATCTCCGTTCATATAAGTTTTTTTTCTACCATGAAGGTTGAGGAAAGAGAAACGGTTGAAACCTGTTACCGCAGAGGACTTGTACGTGTCTTAACAGCTACATCAACCTTAGCTGCAGGGGTTAACCTCCCTGCTCGGAGAGTTATTTTCCGACAACCGCGTATTGGTCGTGACTTTATTGATGGCACAAGGTACCAACAGATGGCTGGTCGGGCTGGTCGGACGGGTATAGATACAAAAGGAGAGAGTGTATGTTTTGACCCTTTCCTATTCTTTGCTTTTTCTTGCTCATTCCAAGCTTGCATACTTGGAGAGGAAAAGGATTTTCAGTCACAATCTGTAATTTGTAGGTCTGATTTGCGAGCTATTCTAAGCAACATGCTATATGTTTGACTCTATTCTCATGTATTTCTCTTTTTCTGTCTGTATTTGTGTTGTTTTCCTTTCTATTTAAGTCTTCACTGCGGCTTTAGTGTGGTATATTAAGCTTAATGTGTTTTATTGTTTTATTACATCAGGTGCTGATCTGCAAGCCAGAAGAGGTTAAACGAATAATGGCACTCCTTAATGAGAGCTGTCCACCGTTGCATTCTTGTTTATCAGAAGATAAGAATGGGATGATCCATGCAATATTAGAAGTTGTTGCAGGTGGTATTGTTCAAACAGCTAGTGATATTAACCGGTATGTTAGGTGTACCCTTCTCAATTCAACAAAACCATTTGATGATGTGGTTAAATCAGCCCAAGATTCTCTTCGCTGGTTATGCCATAAAAAATTTCTTGAATGGAGTGAAGATACCAAGTTATACACAGTCACACCTCTTGGTCGTGCATCTTTTGGCAGTTCTCTCTCCCCTGAAGAATCACTGGTAACATCTGAAGTTGTTTCCACTTGCTATCACTTTTTCATCATATTATTTCTTGTCAATTTGTGTTTCCACCCAAATGGTCATTTTAAACATTTATGCAGTTGAGTGGAGTACAAATATTGGAATGGGAATCCAATAAGGCTCGTTCTCTTGTTTTCTAGGTTGTCTTGGATGATTTGATTAGAGCGAGGGAAGGGTTTGTGCTTGCATCTGATCTGCATGTTGTTTACTTAGTGACACCCATTAATGTTGATGTTGAGCCTGACTGGGAACTGTATTACCAGAGGTTCATGGAGTTGTCTGCCCTGGATCAGGTAACTGAACTATAGAGTTTTGCTTCATAATCATCAGTTCATTTCTAAATCATTGTCGTAATTGCATGATCTTTTTTTCCTTTTTTGTTGGGGGAGGGGGTTGTGTGTTTTTATTTCCCAAGTTGATCTACGCTCTATCCTCCTGTCTTCTCTGTGAGATTGCCCCATATGTATTTGCTTGATTGAACCTTACCTGCTGCTAGATTATCCTTCACTTGCTTATTGTTCAGGAGTTTACCTTTGCCACGTCTTTCACTCAATTGATGTATTTTCCAATAGACGAATAATATGACCAGTAGACTTCACGTATTAGCCAAGGCAGGACTTCAACCGCTCTTAAATTATTCAGCTCCTGTCAATTATCTAAAAAATATTCATCTCCTTCCTGGACAAATAAGTTTGGATGGGTTGAGCTTTTTCTAACATTTGTCAGCTTTGCAAGGAAAGCATGCTAATGATTCCTGAGCTATGTTTTGTATAGTTGAAAAAGAGTTCTTGTTACATGCAAGGTACTGTAGTTTGGAGCTAATTTCTTGTTCTCTGATACGTGAAGTTTATGACTCCTTAATGTTAACTGCATAACAGTCTTCAAGGATTTGTAGCTGAAGTAACTTGCATAGTCAACTAAGATGCAAGGTTAACTGGTAAATTATGGAGTTTTTGCTTTCTTCCTCTACCCTAAAGTATCTTATTACATCAAGAATTACAGGAAAAAAAAACGTTTTTCAGCAGGAACATGTATTTTAATGATTGGTCACTTGATTTTAAGTTCTCAATAGTCAATGCTAATTGAATACCTTTAGCTTGAACGTATAATAAGTTAATGTTCAAAGTGATTTTAATGCTTCCAGACAGCTTCTGTGTGCTATAAGGTGGCATGCCAAGATTTGGGGTCATGAGTTTGTGCTTGGTTGCTAATTTGATTATTGTCTGACATTATTTAAGAAGATAAATTTGTTCCTACAATCATGATGATTGTGATGGAGATAATCTTGCGCTGTGTGTTTTGATGTGCAGTCAGTTGGTAATCGGGTGGGAGTTCAAGAACCCTTTTTGATGCGAATGGCTCATGGTGCACCAGTTCGTACATCGTATAGGTCAAAGGCTGGTACTAAAGGGTTACAGGGGAAGTTTGATAACAGATTTCTGAATGACCATATGCCTTCAGATGAGCACATGCTTCGCATTTGTAGGAGATTCTTTGTGGCTCTTATATTGTCAAGGCTCGTGCAGGTAAAATCTGTGAAATGGATATCAAACACTACTGTATCTCTTTCTGTCACCTCTTTCTTCATGGAACGTTTCAGTATACAACACACTTATTATGCTTTATTGCGAACCCCTGCTGTTAGAATAGTACTCCCTCTATCCCAATCTATGTGACACACTTTCCTTTTTAGTCTGTCCCAAAAAGAATGTCACTTTTCTGTATTTAGAAATAATTTAACTTTAAAATTCCCATTTTACCCTTAGTAGATGATTTATAGCCACCCAAATGTCTAAGGCTTGTTTTAGACCATAAGTTGCAAAAGTTTTTATTTTTTCTTAAACTTCATGCCAAGACAGCCAAGTCAAATGGTGCCACATAAATTGGGATGGAGGGAGTAAGTTTTAGTGTTAGAATGTTAAGAGTAGAGTATTAGAGGAGTTGTGTTCTTATGTGAGATAGTCCCACATTAGACAATCGTCATGGTGTGCCTTGTGTTCCTCAAATCATCTAATCTTCAATATATATTTTTTATTCTCTTGTTGCACCTGCAAGTACTGTACTCGACGATTTGCATCATTTTACTCCTTCAACACTTTTTTCTCTAGCTAATTGTTGATATCTTGCAATGCTTGTCTCTCACTGAATTGTCTTAGTTGTTGCTTAAGAAGTAGTTTTTTCATAGTCTTCCTAATTCCAAATTTCTCATTATGGGATGAAGGAAGTGCCAGTTGTCGAGGTTTGTGATGCGTTTAAGGTCGCAAGGGGCATGGTTCAGGCCTTACAAGAAAATGCTGGAAGGTTTGCTTCCATGGTTTCTGTCTTCTGTGAGAGGCTTGGTTGGCATGATCTTGAAGGCTTAGTATCAAAGTTCCAAAATCGTGTCTCATTTGGAGTGAGGGCAGAGATTGTTGAGCTCACCACCATTCCATATGTTAAGGTAACTGAATTTCTCCTCCATTTATATTTTCTATATATTTTAGTCAATTTCTTTAAAACTAATTAGAAGTCACCAGGGTTCCCGAGCTCGAGCACTGTATAAAGCTGGTTTTCGGACACCTGAAGCAATTGCTGAAGCATCAATTCCTGAGATTGTCAAAGTACTTTTTGAGTCTTCATCATGGGCTGAGCAAGGTGAGGTTTCGATGATTTGGGCCCACGTTGATGGTCTGTTATTTACCCTTAATGCTTCACGTGGTGGATGGAGACCATTACTTTCTTTGCATTTATCCGTGGATTGGTCTATCTGGTTTTGGCATCCCTACATTTGAGAAGCAATGTGGAAATAATAAACTATGATGCTTATGACTGACTTTTCATATGGTTCTGTAAGTCTTACAAGATTTTGTAACAAGCAACATAAGTTGAGAAATGTAATGTCACCATCAAGTCTTCTTGCTTCCTTATGCTTCTTCCTTCTACAGTTCATGTTTCCTTGCAGTGTGCTGGACTAATTTTCTCGTATTCATATGACGCAAAGAGTCTCCACTTCCCATTTGAACAAGAAACCACATTTCAAAATATTTTACTTCTGATGGCATGCATATTTTAACTATCCCCTTATTCCTTCTACTGGCATTCCTTCAGGTTTTCTTATGCATACCAATTTTCCTGTGATTTAATACGTGGATAGCCATTTTAAATGATTTATTTATTTTTCTGTTAATTGGGAAAATTGCTTTATCAACTATGGAAGGTTCTGCACAACGGAGGATCCAATTAGGAGTTGCAAAAAAGATAAAAAATGGTGCACGCAAGATTGTTCTTGATAAAGCTGAGGAAGCAAGGCTTGCTGCATTCTCAGCTTTCAGGTCGCTTGGACTTGATGTCCCAACGCTTGCCCAGCCTGTCATATCTACTGCTGCTGGACATAGTGCTCGCAAAGAAGCTAGTACCTCCTCTGCAGAAGGGTCAACTAGTAGCTTTGTTAGCCTGGAGAACGCGAATCAAGTCCTTTCCACATTATTCCTGGAAAGAAGTAAGGAGGTCAATGTTACTATTTCTGATGCAGGTGGAGATAATTCAAAACGGAAAACAGATGCTGACAAAGAGGCATTTGATATAGAAGGATCAAATGGTCTTAGTGGTGAACTTAATGAAACTACTCATCATATTGATAATGCGAAGACTTCCCCATCAACTTTAAAAATTAAGGGCATTGAAGGAGGTGGTACTTATGAAGATCATAATAATGTTGGGAAACAGCAATGTGAAGGAGGTGAGATATGTAATGGAAGAGTCAAAGAAGCATCAGAGAAAGGTCCTATGAATGCTACTGCTGTTGCTGGTGGATTTGATTCTTTCCTGGGTCTCTGGGAAGCTGCTGGAGAGTTCTACTTTGATGTCCACTTCAGCAAAAAGTCTGCACTGAACAGCATTGCCCCTTTTGAAATATATGGCATAGCCATTTGTTGGGAAGACTCTTCCGTCTATTATGTAAATATTCCGAAAGACTTATTTTGGTCCAACAGCAGAAGGAAAGGCCAATCGTCGCCCATTACCTGTGGTGATACTGGTAGTTCTCTACCACCAAAGCTTCAGTGGGAGATAGCAATACAGCGATGGAATAGAATTAGTACCATAATGAGGAAAAAAAATATAAAAAAGTTTACATGGAACTTAAAAGTTCAGATTCAGGTACTCAAGCATCCTACTCTTTCAATTCAGAGATTTGGTGGCTTGAGTCAATTGGTCAAGACTGTTGGTGTGGATCTTATTGAGAACAATTGCTTTCTGTTGTCTCCTGTTTCCGTTCAAGATGCAATTGACTTGTGTATAGTAGCTTGGATCCTCTGGCCTGATGTGGAGAAAGGTTCTAGCCCAAGTATAGAAAAGGTAACTCTAATTGTCTCGTTAGTAATCAGCTCTGTCGCTGAGGTATCCGTTAACTAGATAATCTTGCCTTTTACTGTCCCGGAACATACTGTGCTGGATCATCATCTTATAGGTTCAATATCTAATGATACTACTGTAATTGGGAGTGGCCCATTGAGTAATTGATGATTATAAGTGCATTAGTGTCTAAAATTTGTCCTCTAAGGTTACCCTATTCCTGCAGGAAGTGAAGAAAAGGTTATCCATTGAGGCTGCTGCTGCCGCTAATCGAAATGGTAGATGGAAGAATCAGATGCGACAAGTTGCTCATAATGGTTGTTGTCGTCGAGTAGCACAGACACGAGCCTTGTGTTCTGTTCTATGGAAACTAGTCATTTCTGAAGGACTTGCTGAGGCACTTGGAGCAACTGAAATGCCATTGGTAAAAAGATATTTGCATGCGATCCATTCCTAGTGCAACCATACAATATTTAATTCCTTCTAGAAATCATTGCGAAGGTGGATTTCATCTTGCAATCTAACTTGTGATAGAATGACATTAAATCCTGCAAAATAAGGGAAGTGTAAGCTTTTTCTGTCTCTCTTGCTATAGGGAGATCAATGTTATCCAACCTTTAACTGGTCTACCTGTAACAAGTTAATTCGTTACTGCCACATCCAGGATCCGAGGAAAGGGGAGACTGGCCACAAGTTCGTGCAACTTTATTCTGGTTGCTATGGCAGAATTGAATTCTTTGCTATAAATAAATTAATGTCCATAGTAAAGTTGGCCTTTTCCGAGTATTTTAATGCTTACCCAGCAGAGGACAAAAAAATTGGATTATGTGATGAAGTCAAAAAGTTTGTTATCCAAGATATCAAGTTAAGAAGAAAATTGACATAGATAATGTGTTATTCTATCAATCTTATTCTCTTTCTTTATTTGAGGCAGAATAAGCTGGTATGAGCCTTAAAGGCCAAATACATGTCAGTTGGGAAAAGGAAAGGAAATACGTATAACTTTGTACCTTGTAGGGTGTTGCATCACGAAATTTGCTTGCTATAAAGTAGTAATTGTCCTCTTCCTTATGAAGAACTGAAAAAGCATCCGTTGATTTGGTATTGCAGATTTGTAAATTTTATTGTTCATTTTCTAATCGATACAACAAGGTCTATGCCTCTGTAGAAAAAGAAATCTTTTCAGTTTTGGAATTTTAAATAGAGTATAAGCAATGAGCTGAAGTATCTTCCCCTGGAAGATCTGTCTCACTATTAATAATGGTTTGACCTTCATCTCAGGCTTGGTGTAATTTATTTATTTATTCGTTTTTCTAATTTAGATGCTACCGAAAACTGTTCTGGTTCTCAAGCAAAATAGAACTGCTTCTTTTTCTGAATATCTCAAGCTTTTATACTAGAGAGGATTACTATCCCTTCATTCCTGGTTGGAGAGCAATGATTCAGATGTTCTGCACAGGAAATTTTTATTACTTGCCAAAGGCATGTCATTCTCAATGTTGGAAGTAATTGATATCTGTGTTTATCTTGTAGGTCAATATTCTTGCAGACATGGAGCTCTGTGGAATAGGTGTTGACATGGAAGGATGCCTACATGCACGACAAATTCTGGGAAGAAAGCTGAAGATTCTGGAAAAAGAAGCTTACAAGTTGGCTGGCATGACGTTTTCATTGTACACGGCAGCAGATATAGCGAATGTACTCTATGGGCATCTAAAGCTCCCTATTCCAGAAGGACATAAAAACGGAAAACAGCACCCTAGTACTGATAAGCATTGCTTGGATTTGCTAAGGTAGTGAAAGATATTTTTCTCAATATAATACCTACTCAAGCAAGTTACCTTGTGTTTCATGTTAGAATAGTTATGTGAATATATGTAATTAGTCCCTTCTGTGATAGGAGTAGGTTATGTATTATGTATACATATAAATAGGACTTATTGTAACATAAAATATTAATCAACTAATATTTTCTCCCGTGCTTTCTCACATGGTATCAGAGCAACTAGTGAGAAATCCCCGCTGTGCAGTTACCAGCGAGTCCGGGACAGTCACTGTGCTTTTTTCCGGTGACTTTCAGGCTGTTTTTTTACTAAATCCCTTCTCCGGTGGGGTTTTTTTACGAAAAATAACACCACCACCAGGTGCAGATTTCTCAGGTGACCAAACCAGAGAAAACCACACCGGCAGAACCCGTCCACGCGCTCTCACGCGCCTCTAGAGCTTCTGACACCGGAGGCGCGTCAGACCCACGCGCCGGCGCGTGAATAGTGTTCCGGCCATCTTTTTCGAAAATTTCTTCAGGACAATCTTATCTTCTAGTAATTCCGACCAGGCCCATAATGTTTTCTTTTTATTCCGAGCACTTTGAGATTTTTCCGGCGTGAACAGTGCGGTTTTCCGGCCAGAACAGTAATTTCCAGAAAATATCTACTTTTTCGGCGCAATATTATAATGGTGTTCGTATCAGAAGCCTTTAACTCACAATCCGTTGGATCCAATTCATTGAATCTAATCCAGATGGTTTCTTTATTGGATTATATTGAGTTCCTTCAGTACAAAGCGTGTAAACAGACATCTTCAGGGATAACTTCTGTTATTCAAACAGATAGTAGTACGACTTGTGCCTCCCAATCTGCAACCTCTGAGTCTTGGGTCATTTATTCAGGTGCATCTGATCATATTTCTGGTAACAAATCTCTTTTCACTAGTATTTCATATTCTCAATCTCTTCCAACAGTTACAATGGCCAATGGGTCTCAAATCATGGCAGCTGCAATAGGTCAAGCAAGTCCACTTCCTTCCTTACCTTTAGACTCAGTTCTTTATGTTCCCGATAGTCCTTTTAATCTCATCGCCGTTAGTCGCTTAGCCAAATCACTTAAATCTATTGTTTTATTTCTTGATGACCTTGTTTTTATACAGGAACGCAGTACGGGCCGGATCATTGGTACCGGATGTGAATCAGATGGACTTTATTACTTTATCCTTGCAAAATCACACGAACTCACATCTTGTCTTCCTTTAACAACCTGTCTCATTACTGATTCACCAGATTTATTACATAAACAGTTGGGACATCCCAGTTTGTCAAAACTTCAGAAAATGGTACCTGACTTATCTCACTTGTCCACTCTAGAGTGTGAGTCATGTCAGCTCAGTAAGCATACCCGCTCCCATTTCCCGCGGCGTCTTGATAATCGAGCAGAATCACCTTTTACTTTAGTCCATTAAGATGTTTGGGGTCCTAGTCAGGTCAGTTCTACCTTGGGATTCCGCTACTTTGTCAGTTTCATTGATGATTATTCCAGGTGCACTTGGATATTTTTGATGAAAAATCGATCTGAGTTGTTTTCTATTTTCGAGACCTTCCACGCTGAAATTCAAAATCAATTTGGAGTTTCTATCCGCACATTTCGTAGTGATAATGCCCTAGAGTATTTGTCTTCCCCATTTCAGCAGTTTATGAACTCCAGGGATTATTCATCAAACATCTTGTCCGTACACATCCCAACAAAATAGGGTAGCTGAAAGAAAGAATAGACATCTTATTGAAACTGCTCGTATCCTACTCGTACAATCTAATGTTCCGCTGCGTTTTTTGGGGGATGCAGTTCTTACATCTTGCTATCTTATTAATCGTATGCCATTTCCAGCTATCCAGAATCAAGTTCCATTCTCTGTCTTGTTTTCCCACTTACCTTTGTTCTCTTTTCCACCCTGTTTCTTTGGGAGTACGTGTTTTGTTCATAACCTTACTCCAGGAAAAGATAAGTTAGCTCTTCGTGCTCTTAAGTGCATATTTCTAGGTTACTCGATAACACAAAAGGGATATCGATCTTATTCTCCTGACCTCCAGCGGTTTCTTATGTCTGCTTACGTTACCTTCTTTGAAACCCAATCATACTTCACCGGTCCATGTAATCACTTAGATATTTCTGAGGGGCTACCAGTTTTGTCTTTTGGAGATTCAGTCACTATCTCCAATTCATCTTCCTCTATAGCTCCAGTTGCAGCTCCACTACCTACAACTCCAGTTGCAGCTCCACCACCTATAGCTCCAGTGCCACCACCTAGTCCAGTGCCACCGCCTAGTCCAACTCCACCAACTATAGCTCAGTGCCACCACCTAGTCCATTTCAGCCTTCTACAGCTCCACCACTCCTGACTTATCATCGTTGTCCGCGCCCAGTATCAGGCCCAACTGATTCACGTCCTGCACCTGACCCTGCTAATACTGCGGACTTGTCTGCTCTTAGTCAACCAATTGCACTAGGAAAAGGTATACGGTCCACACTTAATCCTAATCCCCATTATGTCTGTTTAAGTTACCATCGTCTGTCATCATCCTATTGTGCATTTGTATCATCTTTGTCCTCTGTTTCCATCCCTAAGTCTACAGGTGAAGCACTGTCTCATCCCGTCTCATCCCGGGTGGCGACATGCTATGATTGACGAGATGTCTGCTTTACATACGAGTGGTACTTGGGAGCTTGTTCCTATTCCTTTGGGTAAATCGACTTGGTTGTCGTTGGGTGTATGCAGTTAAAGTTGGTCCAGATGGCCAGGTTGATCGACTTAAGGCTCGTCTTGTTGGCAAAGGGTATACTCAGATATTTGGACTCGATTACAGTGATACTTTCTCTCCCGTAGCTAAAATAGCATCAGTCCGCCTTTTTGTATCCATGGCCGCTATTCACCATTGGCCTCTTTATCAGTTGAACATTAAGAATGCTTTTCTTCACGGTGACCTTGAGGATGAGGTTTATATGGAGCAACCACCTGGTTTTGTTGCTCAGGGGAGTCTAGCGGCCTTGTATGTCGGTTGTGCCGGTCCCTCTATGGTCTAAAGCAATCTCCTCGAGCCTGATTTGGTAAGTTCAGCACACTTATTCAGGAGTTTGGCATGACTCATAGTGAAGCTGATCACTCTGTGTTTTATTGGCATTCTGCTTCAAATCTCTGTATTTATCTGGTCGTTTATGTTGACGATATTGTTATTACCGGCAATGATCATGATGGTATTAGTAAGTTGAAGCAACATCTCTTTCAGCATTTTCAGACTAAGGTTCTGGGCAGATTAAAGTATTTTCTGGGTATTGAGGTCGCTCAGTCTAGCTAAGGTATTGTGATCTCACAACAGAAGTATACCTTAGATATTCTTGAGGAGATAGGAATGACAGGTTGTAGACCTGTTGACACTCCGATGGATCCGAATTCTAAACTTCTGCCAGGACAGGCGGAGCCTCTTAGCGATCCTGCAAGTTATAGGCGGTTTGTTGGTAAATTAAATTACCTCATAGTGACTAGACCTGACATTTCCTTTTCTGTGAGTGTTGTGAGTCAGTTTATGGATTCTCCCTGTGATAGTCATTGGGATGCTGTTGTCCGCATTCTTCGGTATAAGAAATTAGCCCCAGGCAAAGGTTTATTGTTTGAGGATCGAGGCCATGAGCAGATCGTTGGATACTCAGATGTTGATTGGGCAGGATCACCTTTTAATAGACGTTCTACGTCTGGATATTGTGTAGAGGAAATTTGGTGTCTTGGAAGAGCAAGAAACATAATGTGGTTGCTCGGTCTAGTGCAGAAGCAGAATATCGAGCAATGGCTATGGCGACATGTGAGCTAATTTGGATCAAACAGTTGCTCAAGGAGTTGAAATTTGGTGAGATTAGTCAGATGGGACTTGTGTGTGATAATCAAGCTGCTCTTCATATTGNATATGTGAATATATGTAATTAGTCCCTTATGTGATAGAAGGAGGTTATGTGTTATGTATACATATAAATAGGGCTCATTGTAACATAGAATATTAATCAATAATATTTTCTCCCGTGGTTTCTCACATTTCACTTGAAACTTGGTGGTACTCAACTCTTACCTCCTACTGCATGATTATTTTCTATGAGGTTATCTAGGATCATTTATCATTTGGTCCCTCATCCCAAACAAAAGAAGTAAAAAGAAAGAGCCTTTAGCTAGGGTCAGTTGCATTATTAACCCACAAGGTTTTATGTCATTTTTGTTTAGTATTTTCCAGAGTTACTTTTGTTATCCTCTTTGTCCATGCTGCCTCAACAATCCCGCAGGCCCCACCCCAACTGAAGAAGTGAAGAGAACCTTTAGCTAGGGCCGTATTCATTGTCACACCACTAGTTTTTACGTCCTTTTGATTTAGTTCTTTCCATGGTTAGTTGTATCGTCCTCTCTGTGTATGCTGCATATTATGACTGATCATAATTCCCCGACCCACACCCCAACAAAAGAGTAAAAAGAACCATTGGCTCGGACAGGTTCAATTGGCACTCGTTTTCTATGTCCTTTTTTATTCCATGGCTGTATGTTCCTCCTTGTCTATGCTGCCTATTGTGACTACAACAAAATTTCCATATATATGATAGCAAACCAGTTAGGATGTAGAGTTATTTAAGTTGGTACACTTACATTAGTTCTGGTGTTCGCTAGGAGTTTTTAGTTTGTTAGAGATTGGTATATTTGGATAACCTCTAGTATTAGAGAACCCCAGTTTCTTTTAAAAGAAAGTTATGGGTGTTGGAATAAATTTTTGACAATTCATATGGCACACAACAAACAGTTCAAGCAATATGTGACGTTGCACTCAGATATCTGGTAGTTAGATGAGAAGTGTCAGCTGCTCCAACTTGTAAGCTAAAGCAGGTGGTCTTTTCAACAAATCCACCGAGTTGTTAAGATTTCTTGCTTTCTAGAGTATCAATTGTTCCATTTTTGCTTGTTTGCTTTGATCATTAATTGGCATGCATGTCCAATGCTCTGTTCTAAATTCCACGGTGTCTTCCTAATTGTTTATATTGAAGTTTTTCCCTTATTATTCAGGAATGAACATCCAATAATTCCTGTCATTAAAGAGCACCGAACCCTAGCAAAACTCTTGAATTGTACGTTGGGGTCAATTTGTTCACTTGCTAGACTATCTATGAGGACACAGAGGTACACACTGCACGGCCATTGGCTCCAGACGTCAACAGCAACAGGGCGACTGTCAATGGAGGAACCTAACCTTCAGGTTCCTTTTTATTCCATTATTTCATTGTTATTAATGTATCATCCTCTCAAAGATAATATAATCTAAACGATTAATTTATCTTTTTGTCATACGTATAGTGTGTTGAACATATGGTTGACTTCAAAATGAATAACGAGGACAAAGACGTTGGTCAGCTAGATGTCAATAATTATAAGATCAATGCTCGTGATTTTTTTGTATCTACTCAGGTATCTCTTGGATAATCTTAGGTTTCTGTGAAGTATCTTTTTGGATGGTTTCAATCAAATATTTTATTCTTTTTTGCAGGAGAATTGGTTACTGTTAACAGCAGATTATTCCCAAATAGAACTGAGATTGATGGCCCATTTCTCTAAAGATTCCTCATTGATCGAGCTGCTTAGTGAACCCCATGGTGATGTCTTCACCATGATTGCTGCAAAATGGACAGGTAAAGCAGAGTCGGTTGTGAGTCAAGAGGAGCGAGATCAAACTAAAAGGTTGGTCTACGGCATTCTTTATGGAATGGGAGCTAAGAGCCTTGCAGAACAAATAGATTGTAGTTCAGATGAAGCTGCTGAAAGAATCAAAAGTTTTAAAAGATCCTTCCCTGGTGTTGCTTCCTGGCTACAGGAAGCAGTAATATCCTGCCGTGAGAAAGGGTGAGTTCAATTTTGTTAAAGTTAGTTTCACTAGCCTTTGATTGTCTAGCTTTTTTCTGAAAGTTACAGTTATTATTCTACGGTCCAGAAGTTGGCATAAGTGGTCTGAACGTACATATGTACTTATGGGTAAATGTGTATATATTTACATTGAGCAGACCGAATATCCCCAAAGCTAGAGAGAACCTTAATCTACTGACTAAGCTATAACTTGATTGCCAAGAAAAGTAAACTGCACAAACCAAGGAGTTACATGATTGTACACTAGACTATGAAAACATCAAATAATCCTTTGGATTATTATTTTAATTAGCTAAAACAATTATGCCAATCTAAGGCTCATGATCACTTTGGCCCAATTTTGCTTTAGATCTTTCAATTTATATTTAAAAATTATTTGCTATTTCTTCTCTTTATTACTTCCATTTCATTATGCTGTATTAGATGCAGATAAGAGTAATTTTGGTTGAAGTACTTGAAACTAAGTTGATCTCCTAATATCAAGCCACTATAGGTTTTCGTTTCATGTTTTTAATCTCAGGTTTAGGTGAAAAAAATTAATCTCTGGTTTATATTTATTACTTGAGCTTTCCTTCTTTCTTTTTTCACGTTAAGCTTGTATAGATGTGGTTTTCTAGTTGTAGTAACATTTCTCCATATTTTGCCTCGTGCCTGCCACAGCAATCACAGAAACCCGGGCTCCATCCCTGTTCATGCTCATATGTGTTTCTTATAAATTTCTTGCAAGGGCTCACATTCAGGGTCATTTAATGGCAGTGTTGCACGTAGTGGATCACAAGTTGCCTTTGTTTCCTTCTCCTGTGCACTTACTGAAAACTTCTCATTCCTGGATGAGAAAATGCCTGCTACAGTATCTGACTTTTTATATATTAACTGGAGGATCTTATTTTTTTGTCCCTTTTTTGTGTTCTTTTGTTTTTGTTGGTTTTTTCTTGTTAGTTTTCGTGATGAAGTAGTTCTTGATACCTCTCTCAAGATAAAAATAAAATATGGCTGTCATTGCACCTCTCAGGTTGTCAATGCATCAACTGAAGAATGTTCTGATATATGCACTGAAGCAAGTTCTAGAGATTTGGAATATTTAATAGTAGAAGACGATGAATTATTCTAGAAATCTTTTTATGGATCATTATATTCATCTTTTAGATATTATATTGTGCTTCTTAGTCTTACTCTCTCTCCTCTCTCTCTCTATATTTATATATATATATATCTTTCACTCTCTTTGTTTATTTCTCTCTCTCCCTCTTTCTCTATCTCCTCTATTTATTGCATTTTGCCTCACTTAAATCTTCCCATTGCCTTTTCCTCATATCCTTTCTGCTCCCGAGTCATTACACCTAGGAGTAATGTTACTATTCAATCGTTGATAGAAGTTGCCTTTACTTTTGTCTGTTCCGGATGGAAATTAGAGAAATCTTGACGTAAATGTGGGAAGATCATGTTTACCAACATTCATATATTGCACACAGATTGTTGATGGCCATGTTGATCTGCTTAAAACTGAATGTGAATGGCTTTGCAACTGTGCCTTCTGTATTAGTTTGATCTTTTTTTCCAAGTTACTCATTTTTTGTATTTGGTGTGTTAGTTAGTAGTCAAATGGGAGTAAATAACCTTAACCTTAATCCTATATGTATTAAGAGTAGGACATGTATTATCTATATATAGGGCTCATTGTATCATTGTATTGTGTGAATAATATATTATTTTCTCCCGTGCTTTCTCACATGGTATCGGAGCAATCGTGAGAGATTTATCGCTGTGCATCAATTCCAGCGACTCCGGGAAGAAAAATCAATCAACCGAGGTCTGCCGCAGTAAAAAAAGTCACTTTTTATCAGTGTTGTGCAAAAACCAACACCACCACTAAGTAAACCCTAGAAAAAAATCTCCGCCGGAAAATCCTTCACGCGCTCCCACGGCCACCAACAGATTTTTTCCGGCGAGCACGTGACACCCATGCGCCGGCGTGTACGACCTTCTCCGGCCATTTTTTGGCCACGCTTCTTGAGGACATCCTACTCGCCCATCAAATCCGAGTCCATTGGTACTATTTCCGACAGATTTCGACGATTTTTTTTATTTTCCGGCGACATAAACACCAGATTCCGGCGACTGTTTCTGATTTTTCCGGCACAAGTGTCCAGATTTCTTGTGTTATTTGCTGTACTTTTATAGACCTCTCTTCACTCCAACAATGTCTTTTGGAGTTGATGTTTTCGGGTCTAAAAATCAGGGCTCTGGCAGTTCCTGTATTATGATTACCTTAGAACCTTTAACGGGAGGTTCAAACTACTTAGCTTGGGCTTCATCTGTCGAGCTGCGGTGTAAAGGTCAAGGTGTTCAAGATCATCTAATTAAGAAGTCTAGCGAAGGAGATGAAAAAGCCAAAGCACACTGGGAGAAGATCAATGCTCAATTATGCAGTATTCTTTGGAGATCTATTGATTCCAAGTTGATGCCTTTGTTTCGTCCATTCCAGACATGTTATTTGGTTTGAGAAAAGGCTCGTACTTTATACACTAATGACATATCTCGTTTATATGATATGATATCGAGGATGACAAATTTAAAGAAACATGAATTAGATATGTCTACTTACTTGGGACAAGTACAGACAGTCATGGAGGAATTTGAGAAGTTGATGCCTGTTTCTGCTAGTGTTGAGAAGCAACAAGAGCAACGACAAAAGATGTTTCTAGTTCTTATTCTTGGTGGACTTTCTAATGATCTTGACTCAGTACTCGATCAGATTTTGGCTAGTCCGACTGTCCCCATAGTTGATGAATTATTCTCTCGATTACTTCACCTTGCTGCAGCACCAAGTCACCCTGTAAGCTCATCACAGACACTTGACTCTTCTGTTCTCGTATCCCAGTCAGTGGACAATCGGGCATCTCAACCTATGGAAAATAGACGAGGAGGAGGTCGTTTTGGAAGGCCCCGACCCAAGTGCTCTTATTGTCATAAACTTGGACACACTCGTGACGTGTGCTATTCTTTACATGGTCGTTCACCCAAAAATGCTTATGTTGCTCAGACTGAGACTACGACTTTCTTTATATGAAGGGGAGTATAATGAGTTCCTTCAGTACCGAGCAAGTAAGCAGACATCTCCACAAGTAGCTTCTGTTGCTCAGATTGATACTTCTGTTGCTGGTAATTCTTTTGCTTGTGTTTCCCAGTCTAGTACTCTTGGACAATGGGTTGTAGACTCAGCCGCTTCTGATCATATCTCTGGTAATAAATCATTTTTGTCAAATATTGCGTATTCACAGTCTCTTCCCACTGTTACTTTAGCCAATGGGTCTCAAACTAATGCAAAAGAAGTTGGACAAGCGAATCCTCTACCCTCTATCACTATAGATTCCGTTTTTTATGTCCCCGGCTGTCCTTTTAATCTTGCATCTGTTAGTCGTTTGACTCGTGCCCTCCATTGTGGTATATATTTTAGTGATGATTCTTTTATTATGCAGGACCGCAGTACGGGACAGACGATTGGAACAGGACTTGAATCAGAAGGCCTTTACTACCTTAACTCACTCAATTCCTCCAAGGCATGTCTAGTTACAGATCCTCCAGACCTAATTCACAGACGTTTAGGACATCCAAACTTATCCAAGCTTCAGAAGATGGTGCCTAGTTTGTCTAGTCTATCTACATTAGAGTGTGAGTCATGTCAACTTGGGAAACATACTCGAGCCTCCTTTCCTCGTAGTATTGAGAGTCATGCAGAGTCTGTTTTTTCTTTAGTTCATTCTGATATATGGGGTCCGAGTAGAGTCAGTTCAACCTTGGGATTTCGTTATTTTGTTAGTTTCATTGATGATCTTTCAAGATGTACTTGGATTTTCTTAAGGAAAGATCGTTCTGAGTTGTTTTCTATATTCCAGAATTTTTGTGCTGAAATTAAAAATCAATTTGGTGTTTCTATTCACACTTTTCGCAGTGATAATGCCTTAGAATATTTATCCTCTCAATTTCAGCAGTTTATGACCTCTCAAGGAATAATTCATCAGACCTCTTGTCCTTATACCCCTCAGCAAAATGGGGTTGCAGAGAGAAAGAATAGGCACATCATTGAGACTGCTCGGACACTTCTCATTGAATCTCATGTTCCGCTGTGTTTTTGGGGCGATGCAGTTCTCACATTGTTATTTGGTTAATCAGATGCCTTCATCTTCCATCTAAAATCAGATCCCGTATTCGGTGTTATTTCCTGAGTCACCCTTATATTCTCTTCCCCCTCGTGTTTTTGGGAGCACTTGTTTCATACATAACTTAGCCCCAGGGAAAGATAAATTAGCTCCTCGTGCTCTCAAGTGTGTCTTCCTTGGTTATTCTCGTGTTCAGAAGGGATATCGTTGTTACTCACCTGATCTTCGTAAGTACCTTATGTCAGCAGACGTCACATTTTTTGAGTCCAAACCTTTCTTTACTTCTCCTGACCACCTTGATATATCTGAGGTCTTACCAATACCGACCTTTGAGGAGGTTACTATAACTCCTCCTTCACCTTCCGCCACAGAAGTCTTACCCATTCCAGCTATTGGGGAGTCTAGTGTGGCTCCCCCTACATCCCCAGCCACAGGTACACCACTCTTGACTTATCATCGTCGTCGGCACCAAGTATCTGGCCCTGCTGATTCTCGTCCTGCACCTGATCATGCTCCTGCTGCGGACCTGTCTGATCCTAGTACACCGATTGCACTTCGGAAAGGTATACGGACCACTCTTAATCCTAATCCCCATTATGTCGGTTTAAGTTATCATCGTCTGTCATCACCCTATTATGCCTTTATCTCTTCTTTGTCCTCTGTTCCTATCCCTAAGTCTACAGGTGAAGCATTGTCTCATCCAGGATGGAGACAGGCTATGACTGACGAGATGTCTGCTTTACATACGAGTGGTACTTGGGAGCTCGTTCCTCTTCCTTCAGGTAAATCTACTGTTGGTTGTCGCTAGGTATATGCCGTCAAGGTTGGTCCGGATGGCAAGATTGATCGCCTTAAGGCACGCCTTGTTGCCAAGGGATATTCTCAGATATTCGGGCTCGATTACAGTGATACATTCTCTCCTATGGCTAAGGTAGCATCGGTTTGCCTTTTTCTATCCATGGCTGCTGTTCGCCATTGGCCTCTCTATCAGCTGGACATAAAGAATGTTTTTTTGCACGGTGACCTTGAGGATGAAGTTTATATGGAGCAACCACCTGGGTTTGTTGCTCAGGGGGAGTCTTGTGGCCTTGTATGTCGCTTGCGCCAGTCATTTTATGGTCTAAAGCAGTCTCCTCGAGCCTGGTTTGGTAAGTTCAGCACAGTTATCCAGGAGTTTGGCATGATTCGGAGTGAAGCTGATCATTCTGTGTTTTATCGGCACTCTGCTTCGAGTCTCTGTATTTATCTGGTGGTCTATGTTGATGATATTGTCATTACCGGCAATGATCAGGATGGTATTACTAAATTGAAGCAATATCTCTCTCAACACTTTCAGACTAAGGACCTTGGCAAACTAAAGTATTTTCTAGGTATTGAAGTCGCTCAGTCTAGCTCAGGTATTGCGATATCACAACGGAAGTATGCCTTAGACATTCTTTAGGAGACATAAATGATAGGTTGTAGACCGATTGACACTCCGATGGATCCGAATTCTAAACTTCTGCCAGGACAGGGGGAGCCGCTCAGCGATCCTGCAAGATATAGGCGACTGGTTGGTAAACTAAATTATCTCACAGTAACCAGACCTGACATTTCCTTTCCTGTGAGTGTTGTAAGTCAGTTTATGGATTCTCCGTGTAATAGCCATTGGGATGCAGTTGTCCGCATTCTTCGGTATATAAAATCGGCTCCAGGAAAAGGGTTATTGTTCGAGGATCGAGGTAATGAGCATATCGTTGGTTACTCAGATGCTGATTGGGCAGGATCACCTTCTGACAGACGTTCTACGTCTGGATATTGTGTTTTAATAGGAGGCAATTTGGTGTCTTGGAAGAGCAAGAAACAAAACGTAGTTGCTCGATCTAGTGCAGAAGCAGAATATCGAGCAATGGCTATGGCAACATGTGAGCTAATTTGGATCAAACAATTGCTCAAGGAGTTAAAATTTGGAGACATCAGCCAGATGGAACTTGTGTGCGATAATCAAGCTGCCCTTCATATTGCATCAAATATTGTGTTCCATGAGAGGACTAAACACATTGAGATTGATTGTCACTTCATCAGAGAAAAGATACTCTCAAGAGATATTGCTACAAGATTTGTGAAATCGAATGATCAACTTGCTGATAATTTCACCAAGTCTCTCACTGACCCTCGTATTAGTTATATATGTAACAAGCTCGGTACATTTGATTTATATGCACCAGCTTGAGGGGGAGTGTTAGTCAGTAGTCAAATAGGAGTAAATAACCTTAACCTTAATACTATATGTATTAGGAGTAGGACATGTATTATCTATATATATTGTTCATTGTATCATTGTATTGTGTGAATAATATATTATTTTCTCCCGTGCTTCTCACATGGTGCAGTCACATGTTATTACTTTTCGTTAACTATACAGCCTTTTGTATTGTTATTTCCTTGAATTGTTTCCCTCTTTCTTTGTGACGCAGTTATATAGAGACCCTCAAGGGACGAAAGCGCTTCTTGGCAAAAATAAAATTTGGAAACAGTAAGGAAAAGTCTAAAGCTCAGAGGCAAGCTGTGAATTCTATCTGCCAGGTAGTTTTGCTTTCTTTTCCACTCTGAGTCTCCTGCCCCCTTCCCTTCCTCAATCATTTGCCTTTTCTGTTTTTCGCATTCTATCATTGCCTTTTTTGTCTTTATTACTGTAATTAGGGGTCAGCTGCAGACATTATCAAGATTGCAATGATAAACATCCATTCTGTGCTTGATAACTTTGAGAAGTCTCCGTCCAATTCTATGGTTGATGAAAAGTTTCATGTGCTTAATGGACGTTGCCGGATCATATTACAGGTAGTTTTCGAGTATTCTCTTCCTGGACAGAAAATGTTTCACTTGGTACTTCATTTGTTTTTCAATTATGAGGCTGACAATTCACATCCGCAATCAGTTTCTGGTACTCTCAGAAAGCACTTGTTTGTCTCTAAAAAAAAAGAGGGATAAAACAGTCAGCATTCTTTTTACAGTAACAGCTTACGTTTTGGTTCAATTGATCAGTCACTACTCTCTACTCCTATTTAGATTGCTTCATTTGGGATGTCCCGGAATGTTTGACACACTTCTATGAGTTGTATTACAATGAGAGTCCCAAAAGTTCAAGAACTCAAATTTGAAAATTGATATACTTATTTGATCATTTCAACTAAATGTTTTCTTTTATTACACTGATACAGGTCTAGTTGATTGGTAAAATTGTGTGCTTATCAAATGTATCACAATGCCACAGGAGGAACTTTCATATTGTTACAATCTCTTTATTTGTTTTCCGTGAACTGAAATATAGTTTAGTTTGGTTAGGAAACATATAGTTGGTCGATTTATAATGTTTGGATGATGCTATGACAAATTTCATGGATTTATGGTTATGGAAGTGCTTAGAATCTCTAATAGGAGGACAAAAAAAGTCAATATCTCATCACCTCTTAGTTGCCTGAAGAAATTTACTTATATTTGCAACTGAGATTCTTTGATTAGAAAATGATCACTTGCTTTGGACATTGCTAAGGTTCACGATGAATTAGTACTTGAGGCTGATCCTTCTGTTGCAAAGGAAGCTGGGTTGTTGTTGCAGATGAGCATGGAAAATGCTGTTTCACTTCTTGGTAAGGGATCATATAAAACTAAATACATGCCTATCTGGATCTTAAGTCCTAGTTTATCTGAGGTTTGCCAACTGGAGGATTTTCTTGGTTGGGGAACGCTGTGGAAGGTCCTCTGATTGACGTAACCTTTGTTTAAACCTTTTGGTGGACTAAATGATCTTATGCTGTTCTTTATTGTGCTGTTCGCTCTTGTATAATTGATATTCTTCTTGAAGTTTGTGCTTATTGTAGAACCTATGGTTTTGTCTCCAGTTCCACTGCATGTGAAACTGAAGATTGGGAGGACATGGGGATCTTTGGAGCCTTTCCAGGTCATAGAATGAATAGGTTTGTTAGTGTGCACATTTGTTGGTAGCGTTTAAAGCTATCAGTTGCTTCAATGCTGTTCGAACAGTACGAATGGCGCTCATTACAGGTAACCTGAAAATTCATGTTTTTTTTTTTGTTGTTTCTTCACACTATGCTAATCTTTATGGTTTTTTGATTTTGACTATTATCTTTATTTTGGTGAAGCAGTATCCTTTCAAACAAGACAGTCTTTGTCTATACTTGATCGGACCAGAGCAAGCAATGATGTTCACATGGCAGCGCTGTAACTTTATGTGACTAGCTGCTCGTAAAGGTTGTAATGTGCTCTAATTGGCGTGTCTCAAAATCTCATAAAGGGATTTTTCACTTTTATTGAACAAATCTGCACTTGTTGGTGCTCAGATAAATTTTTGGAAACACAAGTGCTGTGACGAGGGTGCCTGGAACCAAGGCCAATTTCGATATTTTTCGGAGGGAATGACATGCCAAGATTCTGCTGATGAGTTTTTCTTGATTGTCTCCTGAGCATGCTGCTTTACTGTGTTCCAAGCCGGCAAGCATCTTAGAGGAGGAATGTGTTTAAGTAATGGTGATAAGGCTTTTGCCTTATTGTCAAAGTATCTCCGAGAAGCAGATACTTAATGTACCAGGGAAATACCCATCAAGAGAATCAAGGAGTTGGTCCAAGTGGTGGATGACTTGTAGCGCTTAATGCATGATGCCAAAGATTCAAATCCTACTGAAGGTTGTGTTGGCCCTGGGCTATGAATCTTGTGGGGTTTGACTCAACCCTCTTTAATCGCACCATGAATGGTTCCTATGTGGTTATTTGTGTCCATGCCCCAGAAGCCAAAAGGCCAAAGGGAAGAATTTTACGAGGAAATAATCATAGGAGTTTTACTTTCCATTGGGTCAGCCTCAAGTTTAGTCAATGCAGATCTCCAGGAACATTTTAGTCCAAGTCTTGGGGTGCATTTTCTGCTGTATCTGCCCTGACATTTGATGCATGTGGAATTGGTCAATGGTCTGTATTGTTGTGTATCTCACATATCAAGGAACAGCCTGGGACCTGGAAGATCCACATCCAGTCACATTGTTAGAGAGGGTACAGATAAATCAATCTGGAGGGGTCGGGAACATACATAAAACTGTGAGCAACTCTCTTGGCAATCAAATTTGGAGCACCCAGAAAGGCTGTTCTGATTGCTTGGAAGACCTCATTGAAGTTACTGTGATATGTGACATCTAGAGACAAGAGGATTTGTCATTTGGTTAATGATCCGGCAGAGAGACTTGGAAAGATAAATTATGACTTAGTGTAAAGATTCTCGATGAAGGCATCTTTGGTCTATGAAAGATATCATTCACGGGAAAGACTTTTTGTCTACCTGGTGTGTTTTTATCAGACAAGTGCATGGATATGATTCTTGCACTTCATCTGAACATGTTTGGAAAACCTATTCTTTATTCATCTACAACTAACGACAAGGTCAATTTCAAATACTATTAAAGGAACATCCAAAGAAGATTTAGTTAAAGATGTTTGGTACAAGGAATAAAGTCCTAACTCTATGTAAAATTTGAGAGTACATAGAAGTTGTCGCAAATTATTAAAGGTATAACACTCCTCAAAGTGTAAGTGATTACATTAAGCACCTGAAAATCACTGTGGAATCAAACGCTACATATTTTCATTAAGTAGGTACAGGGCAAAGACCTTATAAAAAAATGTCATATATCAACGTCAGAGTAATTTGAATAGATGTTGTTCCAGATAGAGACTAATGGTGAGCGCATAACTCACACGACCTCCTTTTCAAGACTCAAACGGTTTTATATGGAAGATAAGATCTTTTCAGAATGATAAGATTTTGGATCTTTTCAGAATGATAAGACCTTATAACGAAAACTATTTTCCGTGAAAAATATTTTCTTGAAAAATAAGTAGTAATCTTATTCATTTTTCGGTATTTGGTACGCAAATTAAGGAAAATGACTTCTCAAGAGTATTAATAAGTAATTTAGATATAATAAACATGAAGTCATAAACTTTCGAACCAACAACCTTCCGAACCCAAAAATTTCATAAACTTCCGAACCGCTAAACCTTTGAAACTGCGAAATTTCGAATCCGTAAACTTCCAAACACATAAACCTCCGAACTCATAACTTTGTAAATTGTAAAATTTTGAACCTTTAAATCGAAAATAAAAAAAATTAAAACTAAAAAATATATTAAAATATTTTTTCCGGTAAGGAGGGGATGTAAAAAACGAAAATTTGAAATTAAAAAAAAAAATTTGTGCAGGGTGCGGGAGGGGGCAAGTGAGGGTG
>ML439208.1:124883-146127 GCA_005239525.1 Nicotiana knightiana
CCCCGCCCCAAGCAAAGCATCAAAGCCCTTCAATAGACCTCCAATGACCGCCCTATCCATCATATTGCTCAATGCTTCCATCACCAAAATGAGTAACATAGGGGATAAAACATCCCCTTGTGTCAAGCCCCTCAAACTCCCAAAGAAACCACATGGACTCCCATTCACCAAAACAGAGAATGTAGCAGTAGAAATGCAAAACTTAATCCATCTCCTCTATTTGTCCCCAAACCCCATCTTCAACATAATAAAATCCAAGGAGTCCCAATTCACATTATCATAAGCTTTCTCAAGGTCCAACTTTCAAAGAATTCCCAGATATCCTTTCTTCTTTCTAGAACCAACCACTTCATTTGCCACCAGTGCTGCATCCGGAATCTGTCTACCTTCCACGAATGCATTTTGATAAGTGAACACCATCTCTTCCAAAACCTTTTTTAGTCTGTCGAATAATCTTATAGATGCTTCCTACCAGACTAATAGGTATAATCCTTGATACTTGTTGCTCTTTCCTTCTTTGAAAGCGTTAAGGCTTCGCTCGAACTCTCCAGAATCTTGGAAATCCGCAATGGTCTCCATCAACTCACCCTTAACTATCCTCAAACATTGTTGGAAAAAAGCTAATGTGAATCTATCCGTTCCTGGAACCTTATCTCCCGCACAACTCACCACTGCTTCCCTCACCTCCTCCTCTTCTATTGGCCTTTCCAACCATTCTCTCATCCCCTCCCCTATTTGACTAAACACTTCCCTCCCCTCTTCTTATTTAGTTTCTGATGTCTGGTTCATTGGTTCTAAAGTAATTGGCAGGACAAACATATTGTATCTGCCAGTGAAGTGTATAATCATATGATGTTGCCGTGCGGTGGATTTTATTCACATTCACCACTGAGGGATCCATCTGTAGTGTTATTTGCATGTTAACGAAATGTTTTGTTCCTTGGACTTGTCCTTAGAATTTCCTTAGCATTTGAGAAAGCAAGAGGAAGAAGTGAAATCAAAGGAAAAAGAGGCCAAAATAGATAAGTATGGGAAGAAATCACTATGACATATGTGAGAATTTCAGTCGTATGTAGGAGTAATTAATGCTACATAGCTTTAAGTTCTGAGCATCCAGGGAAAGAAAACTTGCTTTTCATTTGTTATATGTAAGATGGCCTTTGATTTTATGCATTTTGCTATTTGTATTGTCATTTTTTTAAGTTGCCCAGACAACCGTCTAGGTTGTGTTGTGTTCAAAAAAGCACAAGAGGGGGGGCTAGACCTGACCTCACAAAATACAACAACGGTGATGCAATCACCCCAAAAGAAGGACAAGAGGTTCATATATATACACCCTCCTTCTTAAGACCTATGAACAAAATTAACTGACAAGGAAATTAGATTTTTCATACTTTGTTCTTATACTAGGAATTTGCCATATATCAAGGAGAAAGGGTCCTTTTGCATTGCTAGGCAACTTGGAGTGAATGATACACCCTTCTCTGATTTGTGGCGGTAGCCAATTTAACAAGACAATCCGCTACCTGATTCCCCTCTCTGAAACAATGCCTGACCGTAGCTCGAGTTTGTTTAATAATGAGGGAGGTTCTGTCTATCACATTTTTAATTTTCATGTTGTTAATTCCATCTGTGAGCATATCCACTATGATCTTTGAGTCCAGTTCGATAGAGAAATTAGTGTACCCATCCTGACTACACCTATTCCCTCCAAACTCTGCTGCTTTAGCCTCTTCCATGGTATTATCATCACAACTGATAGGGATAGAAAAATCCATAATGAGGTCCCCTTGACTGTTCCTGACCACGCCTCCAGTGCCTGCCTTACCACTTTCTTTGCAGAAGCTTCCATCTATATTAACTTTGACAGTGCCGGGTAGAGGAAACTCCCATGTAACTTGTATCCATTTCTGAGATGGTCCGAGTCTCTCGACCTTATCACATAATAAGGGCCATTCCATCTAAGTGCAGTCACCAGGTACCATGTTGGAGATAGCAGTTTTCAATGTCCATGTGATTTGGTGTCTCATAGAATTCAGCTGAAACTTCTTCTGTTTTCCATATCTACATGCATTTCTTTGTTTCCAAAGTTCCCATCATATGATTGTGGGAGCTATCTGAAGCATTTGATTGTGCACTTTATTGTTGGCCGTTGTCTCCCACCATCTTTTGAAGGTAGCAATAATAGGCTCCTGTGATGTTTGATTCCAAATGCATTTCCTATGTTGTTCCATATGAAGATGGAAGCTTCACTACTATTAAAGACATAGTGAACTGTTTCTACCTGCGCATAAGAACAACAAGAACATCAGGAAATAATGTTTGTACCAAATCTACAAATAACATCATCAAATGGCAGTCTATTTTTGAAAATTCTCCAAGATATAAAGGACATTTTAAAGGGGAGAGAGTATGCCAGATTTTGTTTATGAAGATATTCTTCTATTTCTTGAATCTAATAGAATGCCATGCTGAGTTAGGAGAAAAACTTCCATCAAGTAGTTCAAACAGGGAAATCATCCTCATTTGGGTCTCCTATTTACCGTTGAACAATATTATCCATAATATGCACAGGGAGAATATCGTTGAGTTTGTCAATATTCCATTCTCCATTATTCATGAAGTCTTTCACCTGTACTTTAGAAGATCTCCTACTACCTTGTAAGATGTTGGCTAATGCACCTTTATCTGTCCAGTTATCCCACCAAAAGTTACAATTACCTTTCTGTATTTCCTATCTAATGTTTTTCTCATCTTTGTCTCTGATTTTGAGCATGTTTCTCCAAATATGAGAATCTGTTGGATTTGGCTTTTTGTTCACTGGATGGGCTCTTTTGCCATATTTATTCTTGAGAAAGTTTGCCAAAAGGGAAGGATGAGTTCTAAATCTCCACCATCTTTTAATGCTAAGTGTATCTATGATATCCTCCATTTTTTTGACACCAGCTCCTCCCTTATCTTTGGGGAGACAAAGGTTATTCCATGAAGACCAATGATATTTGTTTTTACCTTCATTTGTACCCCAGAGGAAGTTTGCAAAGTATTTCTCCATGAGCTTAGTAATTCCTTTAGGAGGATTCATAGCAGATATGATGTATGTGGGGAGGGATTGTAAGACATGTTTAATCAAAATTATTCTCCCTCCAAAGGACATCATATTGACTTGCCATCCATTAAGTTTCTTGATCACTTTAGAGAGCATATCGTAAAAAAGATTACTAGTCTTCCTCCCAAAATAAATGAGGCATCCCAGATAAGAGAAAGGGAAAGGCTTATCCATATAGCATGTAGCATTTTTAATTCTATTGATTCTTGCAGCACATGTGTGAGGGGCTATAATAAAGAAGCTCTTATCATTGTTAACTTTCTGCCTAGAAGCCTTTTCATACCTGTCAATAGCCTTTTTGATTAACTTGAGAGTTATGTTGTTTCCACCATAGAATATAATAATATCATCAGCATAGGATAAATGATTGATCATCGGAACTCTCGGATCAATGCTAAAAGGGGTGAAGCCAATAAAGTCATTTAGAGCATTTAGAGATCTATAGAGAACCTCAGCTTCAATAATAAACAAAGAAGGGGATGAGGGATCTCCTTGTTTGAGGACCTGAGTAGATGTGAAAAAACCTGTTCTAGCCCCATTGATAATGATAGAGTACCATATATCTTGTAGAAGTCCCAGATCATGTCAATCCAATTTTCAAAAAAACCAAATTTCCTCATAACTGCTATCAGAAAGGTCCAGGAAATTCTGTCATAAGCTTTAGCCATGTCAAGTTTTATTATGACATTGCCTCCTCTGTTCTTCTTGTTCACTCCCTGAGCAATCTCCTGAGCTAAAAGGATATTTTCAGTGATCAATCTTCCTTTCACAAAGGCACTTTGATTCTCTTATATAAGCTTCCCAAGAATAGGATTCAGCCTTCTGGAAAGGATCTTGGAGATAATCTTGGCTGTGAAGTTACTCAAACTAATAGGTCTCAAATCCGAGAAACTACTAGGAGAGTCAAATTTAGGAATAAGAACTAAACAAGCATGAGAAAAAAATTTAGTGAGCCTCCTGCCATTGAAAATATCTTGAACAAAATAAGTGATATCCTCCTTAATAATTTCCCAACAGGATTGAAAGAATTTTCTATTATATCTATCCGGCCCTGCTGCATTATCAGGACTCATGTTGAAGACATCATCTCTAACCTCTTCTGTATCAGGAATGACAGTGAGACTTTCATTATCAGCATCAATTACACATTGAGGAATACAGTTGATGATATCATGATCATTGTAGTGGTGATTGATGTTAAAGAACTATTGAAATTGATGGACAGTTTCCTTGCCAATATTAGCATCCCCCTCAATCCAGTGGCCTCTATGGTCTTTGATTTTAAGAATTTGCAGCCTTCTCCTTCCCCTCTGATGGTGCTATGGAAGTATTTAGTGTTAGCATCTCCTTCTTCAAACCAGTTCACCCTAGCTTTCTGTCTAGAATGTCATCATGCATTCCCATCCATCTAATGTACTCAACTTGTCCTTTGTTCAGTTCAGTTCTGGTTGTATCATTACTGTTCATAAGATCCATTTGTTCAAGGTCCTTCATTTTATCATCCCAGTATTGAACTTGGTTGAAAACATTGCCAATGTCATCTTTGGACCATTGAGTCAGTCTTCTGATCATCATTTTAAGCCTTTGTTGAACTCTCCACAGAGGATTTCTATTGACATGATTCCTCCAAACTTCTTCAACTACCTGCAAAAAGGTTGGTTGATTAGTCCAAAAATTTAAAAACTTTGTATTTAGGCCCCTGCTGGTTAATGTCCTTGCATTGAATTAGAATAGGTCTATGGTCAGAGCCAATTCTAGCCAAGTGGTTGACACTATTGTTTTGAAAAATCTGGGACCAATCATCATTGATAAAAACTTCATCCAATCTCTTCCATATTCTCCTTCTTGGCTCCCAATTGTTACATCATGTGTATTTTGGTCCAACAAAACCCAAGTCCATCATACCACAATTATCCATGCAAGTGCTGAATTCTAGACTATTGTTCATTTTGTGAGGTCTGCCAGCTTTTTTCTTATTCGGATCCAGAATGACATTGAAATCACCCCTAATGCACCATGGACCATTCACTTTAAGATTGGTTAACTCTAGACTATTCCATAACTCTCTCCTTTCTTCAGGAGTTCATTTAGCATATACTGTTGTGATGTAGAGATCACTGTTGGCAGCCCCATAATGCAATTTGATAGTAAGTTATTGTTCGTGGTTGTTCAATATAGTAGTCATGTTGTTGCCTGACCACATGATCCAAATCTGACCATTTGAATTAGAGATACAATGTTGATAGCTAAGGAACCTCCTGCACCTTTCTATTTGATTAGTACTAACAAAAGGTTCCATAATAGCAACTAGTTCCACCTTATAGATGGAGATCAATTTTTTTAGCCTTGGTAAGGTTTCTTTGGTATTCATTCCCCTAATGTTCCAAAAAATAGTATTTATCATTGAAACAGTTCAGGCTAGCATGAGTGTCCCCCTTTAGGAGGTGTAGTATCTTTGCTTTTGTTCTTTTTTCCTTTTCTTTTGTTTGGAACATATGATCTGGAAAGACTCATCCTTTGAATCAGTTTGTATTTGATATTCATGAACCATTATTGTCACCCTATTAGGATGTGTCACCTCTATTTGTTGACTAGTCACATATCTATCTTGTTTTGATTTGGATTCTATATTGAGATCAACTACCATCTCAATCCCATTTCGAATTCAGAAGGCACACTAGTAGATTCATTGACATAATCACTTAAGTTAAGGGCTCTCTTTTGCATTTTTCTGTTTTCAGTATCTTCCCTCTCACTCAGATTCTCATTTTCTCGAATGGACTCCTGCAGATTCTCCTTTGTTACACTGTTATTGATATAGACTTTCTGCTCCTGTTTGTTTAGCTTAGATCTCGAAAGCAATTGATCATTGACAGCCTTAACTTGGTCGTTAACTTCCTTAGCTTGATCATTGACATCCTTAGCTTGATCTCCCTATTCACAAGCATTATCTTTTACAACATTATCATTGGTACTGTACTGGTTCAGGGTTTGAAGGGCCAAACTTATCTATTTGTTATGTTTCTTTCTCCTGCTAGAGTCATTAGATAAGTTGAACATTGGTTTGAATAAGACATTGGCTTTCTTCTTAGGTAGTTTTCCTTGTTTGCTTTTTTTGGTTTTTTTTCCTGGATCTCTCCCTGATGTTGCTAGATGGTTGTTGTAAGTGTTTATCAGATTTAAACTCACTCTTTTACATTCTATTGATTCTGTTATCAGTCTGCTCAACATTAGCAGCAGTTCCAGGTTCAACAGATTCAGCAGCCTCAGTTTCTTTATTTTGATCAACCAGTCTAACACTTTCTCTATTAACAGTACCAGATTTCAGATTTTCACTCTTTTGCTTTTGCGTGATTCTGTTTTCAGTCTGTCCATCATTAACAGCAGTTCCAGATTCAGCAGATGCAGTTTCTCTATTTTCTCTATTTGATCAATCAGTCCAGCAGTTTGTCTATTAACAACAGTTCCAGACTTAGTTCCAGATTCTAGATTTTGATCCCCAAATACCCTGTTATCCTCATTCTGATTTTCAGCAGTCTTTTGGGCCTCTAACTCCCTATTTTCAGCAGCTTTTTCCCTTTCTAAAGATCTACAATTGACCAAATTATGCCCCAATTTTCGACAAAATTTACAGTATTTAGGTACACCCTTAAATTTAATTTTTTGCACAAAGTCTTTTTGAGGTGCATTGTCATATATTTGACCAACATAGACAGAGTTCGGTTGTTCCTTAAGCAAATCGATTTCAACTCTTACTTTTGACATACTAGATCTTGTTCTTCCTTTAGTAGCTAAATCCATTTCAAGGGGAGTACCAATCACTCACCACTTGTTTAACATAATTTCAAGTATGCATATGAAAAGGTAATCCAGGAAGAAGAACCCATACCGGAGCGATAAGTAGGCCTTCCTCCGGCTTGAAATCTGGCGACCATTTTTGAAGCCACATTTGCTGCCCTTCAATTTCGATAACTCCTTTTAAACCAGACAACATTAAAATCGTCTTCATTAGTGAAATCAAGGAACACATTATACATATCATAGACCCCAATCTTGACAGAGCCCTTAATCGATATTAATTCCTTGAATTTTGACCTAATTTTGTCAATTTGGGGCCTTGGTTTAAGGAATCTCCCAACGATTGTGAGTTTGCACTCCTCAGCCATAACACCATAGTAATCTGTTGCTTTGAATAGGAGCGCCGGCATGCCATTGTGTATGGTATGGGTCGCTATCATACAGACTCCCTGCCATGCAAATTGAAGAGGTCGGAGCACTCGATGAAGAGATGACCTTTGTAGCTAGGTCAATTTTGTGCCAATTGGATCAGAGGGTTGGTTCGCCATGTTATTTGGAGTCGATTGACCTCCCATACGTGCCGGAGCGGCGCCGTCCGGCGGTTCCATCGGTTGGCGCGTGGAGGAGACGTAGTTTTATAAAATAGCTGTTGGGTTCAGTAGAGGAGAGAGAAGTTAAAATCAAATTAGAAAAGCGTCATGTAGTTTGTATGTTCGTTAAAACTTGCTCTTTTAGCATCTATGGATGTTTTTGGTTCATGTGATTTTTTCGCAATTTTTGTCAAATCTAGTAAACTGGGGAACCAAAACAAATTTGGTAACATAACAGAATTATCTTAGCGGATTTTCTTAAACTTGACTTTATGGGTTGTCGAACCAAAATAGAAAATAGTGCCCAAGTCTTCAGTTTTGGCATAACGGAATTTTCTTTGGCATGTAATTTCCACATCTTTAAATTGCTATGGAGCTTCCTTTCCACGTCTTTCCGTTAGTCCTTCTTGATACTTTCTCCACCGCTGAATACATAATATCCCCTTGTGTTTTCAATATTATCTAGGTCTGTAACTAATAATTTCCTTCACCGTTTGAAATATACACTTGGTTTACTCATAACAGTGACTACCGCGGAAATGGTTTTTCGTTTATTTTAATAATACGCATGCATGGTCTCGAAATCCATGTAAATGTGTCGAAAAATAGAAAATGTTAGAAGCAAAAGATCCATATGGCTAGCTATAACAACTAGTTGGGGTTAAGGTTATTCATGCATGATGATACACTTAGATCTAGTGTTTGCTAGTAGTTCTTTAGTTTGTTATGGAGATTTGTATGTTGGTAGAAAATATAGAGAGCCTTTGATGGGGATCCATATAGTTGAACCCCAAGTCCCCAACTACTTGTTGCTTTAAAGTTTAAAATATGTTTTTTTAAGAAAAAACTTCCATGGAAGTCTTTACTATGCCAATATTCTTCCATTCTCCCAACCTACACTAACAAGATAATTGAAACTCCCAAGAATAACTTTCTCATACAAAAAGATGATGTGGCCAAAGTTGAAAAGATAACTTAAATATCTTAAGGCGACTTAGAGCTAACACCTAACACTATGGTCTAGCCAAATGCTTCTCTGGTGGTGAAACTCTTAGATGACAGGGTAACAAGAAAAAACTTGCTGACAAGTTCGAATATATGTCATGCATGGGAAGCTATATAGGATCTCAGAGGAAGGTTCAGGAAAGCATGTTAAAGCGTATGTTAGGATAACTTTTCTCATATAACTAATCTCATATTCAATTCCATGCACTAAATTTATATTTCTGACATGTTCTTGACGTACCATTTGTGCAATACTGTCACACTTTAGCAATATGTGTGCTTTGCTTCTTGTTTCTGAGTGCTGACGTGGAATTAGCTTAGATTGACTTGTTACGTATCCTTTGTGTGAAGATTAGTTTCTAAATGTCATTTCCTTTTGGTTTATGTAACTTGTTTTTTAGCATTATAGTTCTTCTATTATTGCTGTTAGTTGCTATGTTTTAGGACTGCAGTTTAGCTGTGAATAGTTGCGGTTACTTTGACTGTAATTACTTAGTTTGAATATGCAGTTATTACTTTTTCCAGTATCTTTGTTAGTTTTTTTAAAAAGTAGATCATGTGCTGATATTTCAGGACCATGAAGTTAGTAGTTAAGTTTTTTATTTATAAATTGTAACTTAGATTACAATAAAATATCCTTGTTCTGTATCAGTCTTGGGCTCTCTCTTTCCATATTTCTTCTCTGTTCTTCATTCCTTTAATACTCTGCTCTTTCATTAATCACAAACATTCACTTGTTTTTTGGTTTGTTGATTAAAATTAACAACAATTGGTATCAGAGCTTTTTTCTCGAGGGGCCTGTGTGAGTGCAAGCATATTCTGTGGACGCCATGGATGGAGAAACAAATTTTTCTTCAATCGCACCACCAATGTTTAATGGAGAAAGTTATCAGATCTGGGCAGTTAGAATGCAGACCTATTTGGAATCGTTGGATCTTTGGGAGGCTGTTGAAGATGATTACGAGATTTCTCCTTTGCCAGACAATCCCACAATCGCTCAGATAAAAAATTACAAGGAGAGGAAAACCAGAAAGTCGAAGGCAAAGGCATCCATGTTTGCTGCAGTTTCATCTACCATCTTCACTCGTATCATGTCTCTGAAGTCAGCAAAAGAGGTATGAGATTATCTCAAGACTGAATATGAAGGAGATGAAAAAGTCCGAGGAATGCAAGTGCTGAATTTGAGTTGCAAAGGATGAAAGACAGTGAAACCATAAAGGAGTATTCTGACAGACTTCTTAACATAGAAGATCGTGTCAGATTGTTGGGTTCCACTTTAAGCGATTCAAAGATCGTTGAGAAAATCCTTGTAACGGTGCCTGAAAGATTTGAGGCTACCATTACAACCTTAGAAAATACTAAGGACTTGTCAGCAGAGCTCTTGAGTGCTTTTCAAGCACAAGAGCAATGACGTGTTATGAGACAAGAAGGAGCTGTTGAAGGATCCTTACCAGAAAACATCAAGATAGTAGAAGAAACCAGAAGAAGCAGAAAAAAAAGATCCAAGGAGCAAACAATGAGAATGTTGGACACAACAACAAAATCAAGACTGGAAGCAAGAAGACAAACTTTCCGCCTTGTCAACGTTGTGGTAAAAAAGGTCACCCTCCTTTCAAATGTTTGAGGAGACCTGATGCAAAGTGCAGCAAGTGCAATCAGCAGGGTCATGAAACTGTAATTTGCAAAAGCAAAATTCAGCAACATGAAACAGAAGCTCAAGTTGTTGAACAAGAAGAAGACGATCAACTCTTTGTTGCAACTTGTTTCACAAGTCGCGATTCAAGTGAAAGTTGGTTAATTGATAGTGGCTGCACTAACCACATGATGTATGATAAGGAATTGTTCAAAGAGTTAAGGAGCACTGAGACAAAGAAAGTTAGAATTGGAAATGGTGAGTATATTCCTGCTAAAGGCAAGGGCACCATTGCCATTGCAAGTTGTTCATGAACTAAGTTTATCACAGATGTTCTCTATGTCCCAGATATTGATCAAAATTTGCTTAGTGTTGGTCAATTAATGGAGAAAGAATATGGACGTCACTTCGTAAACAAATCATGTGTGATAGAATATCCATCAGGCCATGAAATATTCAAGGTCAGAATGGTAGGCAAGAGTTCCTCACTAAATCTGTTGGAGTAGGAGCAAACTGCTTTTCAAGTCGAAGAAAGTGCCACGAAAGTTTGGCATAAGAGGCTCGGACACTATCATCATGAGGGGCTGTTGCAGATGAAATCTAAAAGGATGGCAAATGATCTTAAAAAGAGTTCGATGATCCCATTTCAAACTGCAGAGCATGTCAGTTTGGAAAGCAAAATAGGAAATCCTTTCCTAAGTCAACCTGGAGAGCCACTCACAAGCTACAACTGATCCATACAGATGTAACATTTGGTCCTCAAAAGAACTCCGTCATTAGCAGGTAGTCGATATTAATTGCTTTCATTGATGACCTTACAAGAATGCGCTGTATTTATTTCTTGAAATTCAAATCAGAAGTGGATAGAGTGTTTTGGAAGTTCCAGAAAATGGTGGAAAACCGAAGTGGCAGCAAAATTCAAGTTCTAAGGTCAGATAATGGAAAAGAATACACCTTAGAAGAATTCAATTTATTTTGTGAGGAATCTGGCATTGAACACCAGCTTACTGCTCCCTATACTCCGCAACAAAATGGAGTTAGTGAAAGAAGAAACAGATATATCCTAGAGATGAGAAGATGCATGTTACATGAGAAGAATCTACCCAAGCAGTTCTAGGCAGAAGCAGCTCATACGACTGGTTTTTTACGAAACAGGCTTCCCACAAGAGCATTGAAGAATCAAACACCCTTCGAAGCATGGTATGATTATTAACCACCTCTGAATTTTTTTAGAGTATTTGGATGTTTGTGCTTCAGTCACGTTCCACAGATAAAGAAGGATAAATTAGATAAAAGAGCACTTCCAGGCATCTTTATTGGCTATAGTTCTATTGCAAAAGCTTATAAAGTGTTTCAGCCACAAACGGGAAATATTATTGTAAGTAGAGATATGCACTTTATGGAAGATGAAGGGTGGAACTGAGACGGTGCAGACAAGAAGGATCCGACTGCAAAGTTCAAGTTGCTTGTTTCAGATACATTAGATCAAAGTATCACAAGAGATGGGCAAAATGATTTGGTGGATCACATTCCTGTTTGAGGCACACGATTACTTTCTGATGTTTATCAGAGAAGTAACATTGCAATTTGTGAACCTGCTGATTATGTAACTAAGTGAAATAAATATAATCTGATCCGCAAAATTGTGTACTAGAGTGCACATTTGGGGTGTAAAATACAAAGAACTCTCGCCTACCCAACTAAGAATGATTTTATGTTCGAATTCTACCGGCTATTTGTATAAAGATTTCATTTTTATAACTAATGTCTGGATCAGTTTGTGTGCACCTTGGTCGAAGAACCAGAAGTTTTCAAAGTAGGAAATTGCTACCTTGGCTGAAATTGCTAATATCTGGTTAGTACTCAAGTGGGATGAGATGAAATCAACCATTATTCCAAAGAAGCGCACAATATTTGATCACCTCTCCCATGGCCGCTGCCTCCTCGCACATTTTAATTGTTTTCTTACTCATTTTAGCAACTTCTGAGTTCTTATCGATGGAAAAGTGATTAAGAATTTCCTCAACTTTTTCCTATGAGAAAGGGACCGAATCTACAATTTGGCGAGGCAAAATGGGAGTTGGGTTGTAGTTTTTGAGAGACGGGATATTCATCTTTTTCCCTCGATGTAAATCCGTTTCGAAGAAGTAAGGGGTGACTAGGTGATTTTCATTAAGATCTTTCTTAGTAGCAATATTATACGATGAAGCCACACCCTATGGTTGGCGTAATATATGAAGATCTTTCTTAGTAGCACTATTATATGACGAGCCCATTCCCCATGGTTGGCGTAATTTATGAAGATCTTTCTTAGTAGCACTATTATATGACGAGCNGATCACTAGTTCGCTTTTGCGCATATTGCAATTGCGAAAAATAGTTCGCAATTATGATATCTGCAGCTGGGTAAAATGTTGGGATTTCGGGACTTAGCTCATTTTACTCCATTTTTAGGCCTAGACTCCACATAGAGATAATTTGGAGAGCCAATTTCTTTCCAACTTCACATGTTAGTAATTTTAACTTGTGTTTGTTCAATTTCCGTTACGTTTCATGGATTTTCTCTATTAAATCTAGAATTTTATAGAATAGAAACAAGAGTTCTGGGTAGAAATTTAGGATTTTGTAAACTTGAGATTTAGACCTCAATTTAAGGTTGGATCTTGAAACTAACTATATTTGGACTCGTGGGGTTATGGGTCATCGGGATTCGGTCTCGATTTGGGATTTAGACCATGTGGGCTGGGGTTGACTCTTTTTACTTTTGGAATTTTATCAAAGATTGGACCTTTATTGATTGGGGATGATTCCTATCACGACCCCAATCCAATAGTCGTGATGGCACCTAACCCATCCCTCTAGGTAAGCAACCTAATATCTATCCAATTCCAATAATATTAACAAGGCAATTAAACAAAAGTAATTTATCTGAATCTTATACATTTTCCAAGGACTGGTGGTACAAATCATGGGCTTCTAAGAATACAGTTAACAAAGCTGATAGGAAGTAAATATATCTTCTGTTTGAAAATTACATAAACAGAGTTCTATGAATCTAAGGCTACCATGAACAAGAGGCACCTACAACAGGAACACAGTTACATCTTCAATCCCAGCTCCTGTGGATCACAACAACATCATCAGTCAACATATGCACGCAAGGTGTAGAAGTGTAGTATGAGTACAACCGACCCCATGTACTCAGTAAGTAACAAAACTAACCTTAGGTTGAAGGTAGTGACGATCTAACACAATGGTCGATTCCAATACTAATATTCTGCAACATTTCATGACGGCATAGTACAAGTAATAAAAGAAGTATCTCAGAAATAAAATGCTCAACTCGTTCACAGTTCAAAAAATAGGCATGCTTTTCAAGTATCTCGGTAAAAACCCAAATCTTTTACCGAAATTTGCAAAAAATACGAGTAAGTTTGAAAAATTGTGATTTTTCCCAAAAATCCTTTCGACAATAAGTAAGATATTACATTTTGATAGCGTGAGAAAAGTACATCTCTATGCCTACATGTCAAGATAGATGTCACCCACCGGGTAGCAGAAGGAAATGCATCTCTATGCACGTATCTCAGGTACGCATGTCAAATGAAGTGCCTCTCAATGATAAACTCATGTACTCACACTCTCAGAATACTCAATATCACTATCTCGCGTTCTCTCTTACCGTGCTCCATACTCAGCACCTCAATCACTCAGCAGTATAAAATACTCGTTGCATCGTGCAATCCAATCCACATATATATAGACATAAGGCTCGTTGCGACGTGCAACCCGATCCATATACAAATAACCATAAGGCTTGTTGTGGCGTGAAACCGGATCCATATATAAATAGCCATAAGGTTTATTGCGGCGTGCAATCCGATCCATATATAAATAGCCATAAGGCTTGTTGCGGCATGCAAACCTATCCATATATAAGTAGCCATAAGGCTTGTTACGGCGTGCAACCCGATCCATATACATATATATTGTTAGCTGCGCCCACTGGGGGTGTGCAGACTCCGGAGGGGCTCCTTCAGCCCAAGCGCTATATCGCTACGGCGTGCAGCCCAATCCCATAAAACGTAACCAATATAACATCCTGCGGCGTGCAGCCCGATCCCAAAATATCACTCCCACTCAGGACTTCGGCATCACTCAGTCATCAATTTCTCCAGTCCCACTTACGGGTTCATAATGTCATGAAACTAGCCCGAGAAAAAGGATATGATGTATCAATAAATAACAACTGAGGCTGAGATATGATATGAATGCATGAATATGACTGAGTACGAAATATCAGTAAAATCAGTGAGATGACAGTAAGAAACGACCACTATGGGTCCTAACAATATCAGCATAAAGCCTAAACATAATATCTAGTATGATTGACAGTTCAGTTACTTTATCACATGGTGAAAACACATATATCAACAAAATAGGGCCACTATACACTGCTATGGAGACAACGAAGTCACAATTCATAGGGTGCACGCCCACACACCCATCATATAGCATGTGCTTCACCTCAATACCAATCATACAATACGTAATTCAGTGTTTTATACCCTCAGAACTAAGTTTAGAAGAGTTACTTACCTCTAACAAGCAAATTCCAGTACCGAGCAATCCAAGCGATGCTCCAAGAATGCCATCTCGCACGTTTTGACATTTGCACGGCTCGAAACTAACCAAAAACAACTCAAATATATCAAACAATGCTAAAGGAACCAATCCCAATCGAAAAAGGTCGAATCTTTAATCAAAAGCCCAAAATCAGCCAAAAAGCCCAACCCAGGCCCGCACCTCGGAACCCGACAAAACTAACAAAATCTATCAACCCATTCAATTACGAGTCCAACTATACTAGTTTCACTCAAATCCGACTCCGAATCGATGTTCAAAACTCAAAATTTCATAAGCCAAAACTCCCAATTTCCTCTTTAAAAATTCATCAACCAAAGCTAAATCGAAGATAGATTCAAGAAATATAACCAAAATCGAGTAGAGAACACTTACCCCAATTCATATGCTGAAAATCGCCTCAAAAATTGCCCAATTTCGAGCTCCCCAACTCAAAATATGTTAAATGAACAAAACCCTCGTTTTAACACTGTTTTGCCTCGTTTCTTGTGCCAAAAGATCTCGAAACTCACTTTTGATGCCTCCAATGGATTTCGTGTAAAATTATAGTCAAGTTAGGCTCTTGAATCACTCCATTTGACCTTATATTGAAGGAGATATGTTGGTTTCAATATTTGGAAATAATGCAGATTTTTAAATACGAAGTCAGTGGCAATTTCGTAATTAGTCTGAAAAATCTGGCAACCCAATTCTTAGTAAAATGACCATAAACTCCTCATACAATGTCCAAATTCGACGATTCTTTTTTCTATGGCTCCGTAATTACGATACAGATCTAATGCTTCAATTAAAATAGAAATCGGAGCTCACATGTTCAATGTGGTATCATTTATGCTTGAATAAACGACGTCGAAACATAAGAAAAACGAGCGTAACACAACCCAAACCTATCCGAAACTCACCCGAGCCCCTCCGGACCCTGGACGAACATACCAACAAGTTCCATAAAATAATACGGACCTGCTCGAGGCCTCAAATCACACATAACAACATCGAAACGATGAATCGCACCCCAAATCAAACTTAATGAACTTTTCCAAACTTTCAAATTCCAATTTTTGCCAATTAGTGCTGAATCTTTCTAGAAATATCCAATTGCAAATCCAGGTATACGCCCGAGTCCAAAATTACCATCCGGACCTAATGGAACCATGAAAGCTCCAATCCGAGGTCAAATGCTAAAAAATCCAACTTGGTGAACTCTCCAACTTAAAGATTCAATCATGAAGTTCATTCTTCCAAATCGATTCCGTACAACCTGAAAACCAAAAGCGACGATTCACACAAGTCATAATACATCATACATAGCTACTCATGCCCGTAAACTACCGAGCGAAGTGCAAATGCTCAAAACGACCTGTCGGGTCGTTACATTCTCACCCACTTAAACATACGTTCGTCCTCGAACGTGCCAAGAGTTGTTCCCAAAACCAAAAAACCGCCGTATAACCTTACCATGCACATACCCGGGGGTGATCCCACATCACCCTATCTCATATAGGTCCGATAACACAACATAACTGTAATTTTCTCAATTCAACCAAGCCCACAAGACTCAGAATCCAATTTCCAATCATCCGGAATTTCTTATAAGATCTAAATCCTGCAACCTACACATTGTATAAGTCTGAACAAACTGTATCAAGCCATAACCATAATCCAAGACACAATCACATGATATACCTCGTAACTCAAATACTCATAGCAATAATTTCTAATCACTGTAGCTGTTTAAAAATAAATCTGGTACTAGTAATAAACCTCATATCAAACAAAACCTCGCTCTAATACCTTCGTACACTGCCGATGATGAAAGAAACACACAGAATTCATAGCCCTTCATCAGATCAACAAGTCTTGGAGCTCCATCTCCTTCGACAAGAACTACAACCAAATTCTAGGCCGATCAACAACATTATCCTTCAAAATATACCGCAATCAGATCCGATAACACCCATTCTAGGTCCGATGACCTCATCTCATCCAACACAACCACTCTAGTGACATGCCACATCAATATAATCTAAAGACACAACGCTTGCACCAATAAGAAACAAGGCAAGTGTACTCAAACATAGAAAATGAATCAAATGAGAGAACCGCCCCGCAAGCTCAACAAGTACCGCCACAACGAGATGCTAAAACCTATCACACACCGTGGAACCAGAACACACGAATCTAACACAAGGGATCATTTTCAATATAACTCTGCTGCAATGCGTGACCCCATCCAAACAATGGTCCATATGAAATACCTCAAGCCACCCTGCTCAAAATCAATAACCACGCGCAACTCGACATCAAGTACCCAAGGTGCATGACCTTAACCACGGAGAAGCAAATGACACAATGCCACAAAATCCCGAAAGAACATAACTAATGAGCAATCAATCATGCATCACCCAAATACCCATCTCACTGAAATTTCGCTATAAGGCCCCAATAAAACCGCACCATGTGTGCATATAACCAACTAATCACAAACCCTCGTAGCATAGAAGTAACTCACAGAAAATATCAGAACACGAATAAGCTCAACAACTACCTAATTGAACATCCCTCAACAATAGCAGTATGGAGCCAACTAATCCAACCCGGTGTATAGTACACATACTCATTGAGCCTACTAATGGGCCCCCATATCAACTCCGGTCATCCCCGAATAGACAAATAGCCCTCCAAAAGTCCACAACGACCTAACCATAACACATACTATCATCTGGCTAGTTTTGGCCACATCTTCACAATCCATAACCACGAAACAACCTGCTTCTGAGAACTCCAGTCTCCAAATCCTTAGAGTACACGAATCACCATATCTGATCCTAACTCTACCACCCAAATGCCTAAGACATCTCTCATGAACGATCATCCCACGAGGAATACTTCTCTAATTCTTCCGTGCCACATAGCAATATCTGAATATCAGTAGTCGATCAACCAGGAGAATACCGCAATACCAATGAAGCATCCGTAAATCAAAACACAATGCGCCTTATGAAATGTACACTCTCCTCAAGCAATACCAAATAGTAATATCATTCACCTAGTCATCTGAAACCGTCCATATTGTTCACGATTCACGACCTTCCCTTCAAAATTGATCTATGACCTTGCACATGCAAATCTCAATCCCACACAGCACACAACATCTATCATGCCATCATATGAAAAGTACGAGAATCTCATAATCGACTCTAAGTCACCGGCACAATACATACCCGATAAGTCAGAAACCTTCCATTTGATCCCATCTAAGAGAAAATCCCAATACGCAAACTCCTCACGCCAGTAGGAAGTGTCCATCTCAAATCGTGGTAGAAATCATCGAAAACTCTTTGAAACCCATTTGCATATAACCAAGCCATCAGAACTGAATCTCTCTAACTTAACTAGGCCACACAAGTCATCAGAACCCAAGAGCATTTCCACAAAATACTTGTAGAGACTCACCACATCATAAGTACCCAAAGAATCGATCATATCCATCACCGTGCTGATCCAACCTACTACCAAGTTGTCCTATTTCTCCGAGTTCCTTCCGAGTTACCCTCAAGCTGACACTTCTCCTTGCTATAACATCACGATCCTTACCCAAAGCTTGCCATAAGAGATCCTAGCATCAAACCATACCGCCCTAAGGCCCATAAACCGCTGTATTCCCTCTTAAGCACCCCAAAAGTACTACAACCGAGACACCCACTCTGAAAATACCTTTTGTGAAACTAAAGCCATTAGCTTCACCTTCCTAACACTGAAATGTCTAATCCATAATAATATAGAAATACCGCGAGTCTCGACGCCATCCAATGTAAATCTAAGATTCTAGCCATATACAAATCCAAAAAAGTCTCAATTGCCACATATAAATCTTGAATTTATTAGAACCCTTTCGAGAGTCATCTACCCAGCTCAAATCTCAATTCACTGCCCAAATGGGCCGAACGATCTATTCCCCATTAGCATGACAACACCTAAATAAGTAACCCCGCATTAACGCAACCAAGCAAATTTCCACACCATGCGCACTACATCCTTCACGAGTAACAACTCAATCATTCCATGATTCATATATACCCATAGAGTGTAATACAACCCATATCCAGAAATTCCCTCACTCGAGTCATCCTCGATCTCAACCTCTGCAAGTCCTAACTAATTCACAAGTATGCCTCAGACCCAAACCAATACAATACATAACCATGCAACCAAATCGTCGATAGCAGACTCCCCGACTTGGCTCAAAGCCATAGATCAAAACACTCGATAACTCACAATGCACATACTTTATTACTGTCATAATACCGCGTGTGAGATTCAGCTAAATCCTTCATAAACTCATGTAACACAAACCACATAATACCTCAAATAATCTGCTAAGATCGCATTCGTCCTCGTGATGGTCATGTCAACTATTACAACCGATCCAAACTCAAGTCGCACAATTATAATCCACTGGTAGAAAAGAAAGCCTCCATACAACATCACAAGGGTCATACATCCGTCTATTAACTCGCAGATTACACCCCACCTACTTAGCCTCACCTTAACTGACATCTCTCTATAGCCTTCCGCAACCACGACTACTACGCAATCACTTAATCTTCCTGAGTCCGGACTCATCAATAAGACATGAGAATCTAATTCATTCCACTATTAAGCAACATGAAAGGTCCTTCAATACACTCATAACTCATGGTTATACGTCACATCAAGACTGAAATCAAGCACCCAATAGTCCTTTTTTCATCTCAAGCAAACTCTTCTTGTTACATTCAATCCATCTGAACATATCCCACAGTCACATCATACTCATCATATAGCCATCCACCACTCATCGAGCCATAAATTCCACTAATAGGGACACTACTGGACTTATAAGTCCAACAACACGTGCTCACACAACCAAAATCTCCATGCTCAAGCTACAATCAGAACCTGGCCTCAAGTCCTCCAAACTGGCCAGTCATCAGCATACTGAGATCATATCTCGTACCTCACCCATGGAATCATAAGCCGTTAGTGCACAACTGATACCGAGCGCTCATGTGCGCATACGAATGCGTGGAAGGAATTTAAAAAGTTACGTTTCAAGCTGAATCAATGCCGCACGATAAGAAAAAAAAGATAGGAAGTATATCCTAAATGTCCTGTAGTCTCCCGAAGATAGGCATGGACATCATCATACCGATCCGCAAGACTCTACTAGACACTTTTCTCATGACTTATAGAACCTATAGCTCTGATACTAACTTGTCACAACCCCAAATCCAGCAGTCGTGATGGCGCCTAACTCAACCTGCTAGGTAAGCCAACTAATATCTATGATATAGCTTGCTTTCTTGGAGTCTCTTGCTCTGTTCGTCCTACTGTGGTATCAGAGCCAGCCCATCCTTTCGGAGGGAGGAACAGTTTGCTAAATATGTCTGAGTCGTTTCCATCATCATCTTCCCTAGCAAAAATGAATATGTCTCCTACTCTATATAAAACCTTGTCCAAAAAATATGATTATCTCTATGAAGTTGATATCCTACCCGATGAACAAAAAGTATCTTCCACTGAACTGCCCCTAATAAACCCTTACTCAGCTTTTGCCAAAAAATCATTTGCACCATGGACCCAAATCCGTTCCTTAGTCCAACACAAACCAAAAGGAGTCAAAGAATATGTTGCTGCCTCAAAACTTGACCAGCATCCTATTCTTGCTACTCGAGAGGAACAGTTTATTACCCTCCAAATCCCAGATGATTTTCCCAGACAATGGAGAGATCATGGTTTCACCCATATCCATTTTGGTGCTATCCGAATTGCTCTCACTTATCATGGAAGAAAAGGTCAACCTNTATGAATTTCTTGTCAGCTACAAACCCCAAGAATGGCCAAAATTACCAAAAAACTTCACTCCAAGTTGGGAAGATAGTGAAATCACCCCAGAATCCAATAAACCACCTAAACCTAAAACTCCATCAACCCAAAAATCCACACACCCACAAATATTCATGATGAGCCCTTCAAGTTCCAGCCATACCCAAGATTTTCCTCCACTCCAACCTTTTGAAAAAGAAGGTATCAGCCATGCTCCAAAAATCCCCAAGAAAAACATAGTATTACCTTCTGGAGAAAAACCCCCAACAAGTGACATCGAGGCGACAATGAACTGGCAATCAGAAAATTCCATCTGCCAAAACAAAGTGCTCAATAATATTGGCAACACCATAAAAAATGTGGCCCATACACAAAACAAGTTGATGAGCAAAGTAGAAACAATTGAGAAAAAGGTGGAGCAGACATCGTCTCAGCATGCAGGACTAATCAAAGCCTTGGAGCTAAGATTGGCAAATTTACAATATGAGATTTGTCCGCCAGGAACTACACTTTTCCAGTTCTTTCAACAACAACAAAAATAGACGATTTCACTTAAGGAACAGATCCAACTTTTGAGAAATGATCGTTTTGAGTCACAAAAAA
>ML439212.1:0-15810 GCA_005239525.1 Nicotiana knightiana
CAAATGTGAAAACATGAATGACTATTTGCTTTATAAGTATATCAAGAATATGGACTCTAGAATTAGTACAACTCTTTCAATTCACAACATGTCTCAAGCATCCCATTTTAAGATCCTAAATTACTCAATGGAATCAAGCACCATCTTAAGCTAACCAGATTATGGTAGACTAAGAGAAGCATATATACTCAGTGTATACCTAGTAGCATTTCCCTCTTCTTTATGTGAGGAGCTCTCTATAAACCAAGGAATAAACTAATACTTTTTCAAAAATAATTGAAACCAGACTTAACAATAAATTAACAAGCCAAGTAATCATAGAAACAACAATGGACACGAAACAATTATAACCCGAGAAATTAAATTGGAAACGGGGAGGGGATCATGTAAGCAGACAATTTGGTGATGCATAGATACTCGTCACCTCACCTATGCACCATGCACATGCAGTTTCACATAACAATTTAGTTGGAGATTTCTATTCCCTCAAGTCCAGGTTAAACCAAGCACTTACCTCAACTTCGCAGGCCACTCACTGTTCAATTATAGCTTTTCCTCTTGAATTCACCTCCAATACACTCGAATCTAACCATAATTAACTTAATATCATTAATTAATGCTAAAGGAACTAACTTTACTGAAAATTATAATTTTTCCTAAGTTTTTTAAAAAAAAATTTAAAACCCGACCCCGGGGCCCGCTTGGTCTAAACTCAGGGTTCGGACCAAATTACATTTACTTATTCACCCACGAGCCCTAATATACAATTAGTTTCGAAATTCGACCTCAATTCGAGTAAAGATTTGATTTTGACGAAATTCCCTAATTCTACCCAAACCCTCAATTTTTACCATGAAAATTCTTGATTTAAAAGTGATGAAAAATATTGGGTAATTGAAATATAACCAAAAAAAAAAAATGAGTAGAGAACACTTACCCCAATCTCTATGGTGAAAATCGCCCAAACCTGAGCTCCCCAACTCAAAATATGACCGAATGAACAAACCCTAGTTTTATATATTTTTTTGTCAGCTATTATGCCTCGTTTCTTGTACCAATATCCCGAAACTCGATTTTTATGTCTCCAATGGATTTCTTGTGAAATTCTGGCCAAGTTAGGCTTTTGAATCACTCAATTTACCTTATAATGAATGAGATATGTAAGTTTTAATATTTGCAAATAGTGCAGATTTTTAAATACTTTGCCAGTGACAATATTGTAATTAATTTGAAAAATCCGGTCTCCTTAGTAAAATGACCACAAAATCCTCATACGATGTCCAAATTCAACGATTCTTTTTGCTACGGGTACATAATTACGATACGAATCTAATACTTTATTCAAAACAGAAATCCGAGCTCATTTGTTCAATATGATATCATTCATGCTTGAAGAAACGACGTCGAAGCATAAGAAACAACAAGTGCAACACAACCCAAACCTATTCGAAACTCACCCGAGCCCTCGGGGCTCTAAACCAAACATGCACTCAAGTATAAAAACATCATACAGACTTGCTCCTGCGATCAAATCATGAAAATAACATGTAAAACTATGAATTAAACCTCAAAACTCATCATTTTTCTCAAGAACACTTCAATTTCACTATTTCTCAACCGGATGTCCGAAACTCCGATTCTCACCAAACATCACGGTTAGTATTCAAATACTATAACAAATCTGTACCAGGCTCCGGAACCAAAATACGAGCCCGATACCAATGGTTTCAAACATTAATTCTTTTCTTTATTTCATTAATAATTCAGCAAAATAATTTCTTTCAAAAATTGATTTCTAAGGCTTGGGACCTCGGAATTCATTTTCGGGTACACGCCCAATTCCCATATCTTACTGCGGACCTTCTAGGATCGTCGGAACACAGATCCTGGTCCGTTTACTAAAAATGTTGACTCAAGTCAATTAAAATTAAATTTTAATTCTAAAAATTATTATTTCTTATATTTTCACATAAAAACTTTCGGTTTTACGCCCGGACTGCGCACACAAATTGAAATAATTAAAATTAGTCTTTTTATGGCTAATAAGCACATAACGGAGTCTTAATTCATAAATGGCCCCTTGGGTCATCACAGACTGCTTCCACGACTTGAACCTATGACCTGTAGATCATACAAAGGCAATTTTAATCGTTGCCGAAAAATAATCTTTTTAGTTATAAATAAATTATTTTAATCCCATTAACACAAGGAAATACTTCAATAGCCAAGGGGATCTGAAATTATTTGAAGTCATATGTTCAAATGTCAAGTGTGATATTTTATTATCACGGAGATAATCAGGAGAGAAGAATCAAGAGAACAAACAAAATTGTACCTGCATCATTTTATCAATAAAATTATGTTTCCTCATATTTATAATGTGGTTGCAATTTATTTTTGTATCACATATAATTTGTTGCAAACAAATACATTTATCAATATTTATTAAAAATGTTAAGGATATTTTATTAATCCAATTAGGGAAAGTTGAGAAATGGGCAAGAAATAGCTGCGAAAAGGCTCTCAGAAACTTCTACTCAAGGATTGGAAGAGTTTGAAAATGAGGTTATCCTTACAGCAAAATTACAACATATAAATCTTGTAAAAGTTGTGGGTTTTTGCATTGAAAGAAAAGAGAAGATGTTGATCTACGAATACATGCCCAACAAGAGCTTGGACTACTACATTTATAGTAAGTTATTCCTTTTATTATTTATTTTTATTTTTATATTGAGTTCATTATATATATATATATATATATATATACACCAACTAATATTGTTACTCATTTTTTACTTTACTAATAAGAAATTCTTTTTCCCGTGCATTATTCTAATTTCTTTTTTCCATCAACTTGATTTTTCATGTATAGATCAAGTCAGAAGATTACTTCTAAATTGGGAAAAACGAGTTCAAGTAATTGAAGGAATTATTCAAGGGCTCCTATATCTCCAAGAATACTCAAGATTAACAATTATTCATAGGGATTTGAAAGCCAGCAATATTTTATTGGATATTGATATGAAACCAAAGATCTCTGACTTTGGAATGGCAAGAATATTTAAGAAGGATGAAGTTGAAGCAAATACCCTACGAGTTGTTGGAACAATGTAAGTTATAATATTAAGTTATATTTAATACTACCAAAAAAAAAAGAAATTAGCGATGAACTTCATCGCTAATATTAGTTAGACTTATTTATTTATATGTATCTCTTAGCAAAGTATTCTTACATTGTTAAAAAAACATGAATTAGCGACGAAGTTCGTAACTAGTTCTAATTTTTTTTTTTTTTTTTTTTTTTTTTTTTTTCAAGCAGNTCATTTTCAATGAGTTGCAGGGGTTATATTCCACCTGAATATGTGGAACAAGGCATCTATTCAACAAAATCTGATGTTTTTAGTTTTGGAGTACTTCTTCTTCAAATCATAAGTGGGAAGAAGAATACATGCCTACATGGTCCACATGAAAACCTAAACCTTCTTGAATACGTAAGTTGTGATTATATGTAACTTCAATATATATGTTTTTACAAGTATTTAATTAGGGTTTAACTTATTTACACCGATATTCTAGTTGACTGTTCCATATTCTAGTTTACTGATCTCATGATAGTTACATGTGTATCTATGTTTTAGATGACCTAATAATGCAAAAAAGAAATTCTATATTGTCAGTGTGTAATAGATAAACCCATATAAATTAAGAGCTTAGCTTTCAAATGCTAACCATATAAGAGAACTTTTATACGATCATGTCATATAAAAGAGATCAACAGGTAACCATCCATATTAATTAAGGAGATTTGTAACCTGAAAAATGTGACTGGTAATCTGTTAGAACAGATAAAAATATACTGATACTATAAGAATATATATATATATATATATTAAATCTTGAGCCGAGAGTCTATCCGAAACAACATCTTTACCTCTATAAGGAAAGGGTAAGGTCTACATACATATTATTACCTTCCCCGAATAACACTAGTGAGAATACACAAAGTATATTGTTGTAGTTGTAGTATTTAAATTTTAACTTTTTCTTTTTATAATCTAGGCATATGAGATGTGGAGAGATGGTAAAGGCATGGAGTTTATGGATCCATCACTTGATGATACAACATCATCTTGTAAACTATTGAAATGCATGAGAATTTCTCTATTATGTGTCCAAAAAAATCCATTGGATAGGCCTACAATGTTGGAAGTTTCTTATTTATTAAAGGATGTGAATTTAGATATAAATTCTCCCAAAAGGCCTGCATTTTCTACAAGGGAAGATGAACAAGTTGGTAATTCAAATGGCTCAGTGCAGGAAATTGGAGACGTTGACACTGCAACAATTACCCAATTGGTTGCGCGATGATATATGTTACTTTTTGCAATTCAATTTTTTTTTACACTATTCTTATATTTTTAACATTTTAATTTGATTGGTTTAGTTTTGTGGAAGGTAAGTCCAAATTCCGTTTCTTCTAAACTATTACACGGAAAATTTTATTTCGTGTCTCATACAATTGACATTTATTGTATGAGTTATTCTTTTTGTCTCACGATTTCGTGACCTAGAAGTGTAAGATTGGGTTCCAAAAATTTTTGAGAGAAAAAGGAGCCTCACACAACTAATGTCAGTTGTGTGAGGCACACAATAAAACTTCTAGTATTACACAGTGCAACTGGTCTGCCATTTAATGGATCAAATAATTGCCTAAATAACGTATTTCTCGTTCTTAAATTCCGTACCCAATTAAATATTATCACATGAAATGAGATGGAGGTAGACGGTTATTTTGTCTTTTTATATGATCTTGGTTAATTTTTATTGGCTTTTAAGTTTGAATTAAGCCTAAACTTTACTTTTTAAATATAGTATCTCAAATCAACAGAAATCTTGAGTTTAAGTCATCGTCGTTACTCATTATCAAAATGAGTTTACATGTGATTGGCCTAAGTTTAAGCTTTAGATGAGTTGGTCGAATATTTGAACCGTAAAAATGCACATAAAAATCATTAGGAACAAATAAGAAAGATGCCCGCAAGGGTTGGCTGAGTTGGTTGGGTGTCACGATCCAATGTCATGATGGCGCCTATCGTGGTACTAGACGAGCCGACAAATTACAAAAACAAATCGATATTTTTATTTCAAAGATAATTCCAAATCTATTTAATATAAAACCTTCATAAAGGAGTTCAAATTAAAACTAAAGTGTGAAAAAAAAAAGCCTGACATCGGGGTGTCACTAGTCATGAGCATCTACTGCAATTTGTCTGACAATACCGAGACTAACATAGTCTGGAACATAACTAAATACAACTAAAGGAAGATAAGAGGGAGAAAAGAAGGGCTGCGATCGCCAGGTAGCTACCTTGCTATCTCCGAGAAATCTGCAACCGGAATAGTCAACAGCCTCTACTGTGTCCAGATGCACCTGGATCTGCAGACAAGGTGAAGGGAGTAACGTGAGTACGCCAACTCAGTAAGTAACAACAGTAAAAAAAGACTGAGAAGTAGTGACGAGCAATAATGCAAGTAAATTTCATATCACAAAAACTCAGTACAATACGACATGCTTTTAAAACCAGAGTTTGAATCAAATCAACTCGTTTAAATCCAGTTCCAGTAAAATCATTTAAAGACATCTTTCACAGTTTTCAAACAAAGGCTCAATGCAAAGGTGAGCAAAAATGATGAAATCATAATCAGCCCCTCGGGCAAATATCACTCATATACAGCCCCTCGGGCAAACCTCACAATCACTCGTACACATCCCCTCGGGCAACCTCACCATCATTCATGCGTCCCAATCACTTAGCACTCGCATTCAGTAGGTACCTGCGCTCACTGGAGGTGTGTACAGACTCCGGAGGGCTCCTTCAGCCCAAGCTCTATATCAAGCCAATCATGGCATAAATCAGAGTCCCTCGGCCTATATCAAACATGCTGCGGCGTGCAACCCGATCTCATAAATATCCTCACAAATCAGGCCCTCAGCCTCACTCATTCATAAACCTCTCCAGCCTCTCGGCTCTCAGAAAAAAAAGTATTCAGCCCAAACAACATTTATATGATGCATCAAAACATAGTAATAGAGGCTGAGTTATGCAGTAAATAAGTATAAACATGAGTGAGTATAGATTTCCAATCAAAAACAATGTGAAGATAGCAAGAAAAGACCCCTAAGGGTCCAAACAACACTGGCATACAGCCTAAACGTGGCATCAAGCCTGATTTACAAAATATCTTTCTAACACACATAAGAATCATATAGTTTCAACAAAATATTCAACTTTACGGTTGATACGGGACAAATCAAGTCACAATCCCCAACGGTGCACGCCAACACGTCCGTCACCTATCATGTGTGCTACCTCCAAATAGTGAAATGATACAAAAATCCGGGGTTTCATACCCTCAGGACCAGATTTACAATCGTTACTTACCTCAAACCGATTATATCTCTACTCCGTGATGCTCTTACCCCTCGACTCGGCCTCCAAATGATCTGAATCTATTCATAACTCGTACAATGTCATCAATATACGCTAATGGAATGAATTCCACAAGAAAAAGTATCAAATTAGACCCCAAACACGAAATTGGCTCAACCCAGGCCCCCGGACCCACGTCTCAAAATCAGACAAAAATTACAAAACTTGAAATCCCAATCACTCACGAGTCTAACCATACCAATTTCCTCGAATTCGACAACAAAATTCCATTCAAAACCCCAAAATTCTATCTCAAGAACATCTTCCATCCCCCCCTCCCATTTTCTCCCCAAATCCCAATTTAGATGATAAAAATCAAGATATAATCATGAAATTTAACCAAACCCAAGTGAGAAACACATACCCCAATCAACTCTCTGAAAATCCCTTAAAACATCGCCCAAATCTGTGGTCTCTAGCTCAAAATATGAAAAATGAGCTCAAACCCTCGATTTTGAAATTTAACACTGCTTCCCAGACGTCCTTCATCGCGATCGCATAAATGGCCTCGCGATCGCGAAGCACAAAGCAGGTTGCCTAGACATTAATCCTACGCGAACGCGGAATTACCCACGTGATCGCGAATCACTGCCTCTCAAACCTACGCAATCGCATCTTGCCTCACGTGTAATGACCTAAAGGATCTCGATTTACGTGCGTAGCCCGAGCATAATTCCGGAAAGTCTTTACGCGGAAAATTTAGGAAATAATAATTTTTGGAATTTAAAAGTGATTTTAGTTGACTTGGGTCAACGTTTTGAGTAAATAGACCCGGACCCGGACCCATATTCTGACAGTCTCGGTGGGTCCGTAATAAAATATGGGATAAGGGGCATATGCCCGACATCAAATTTCGAGGTCCATAGTTCGAGAAATGAATTTTTATTTAAATTGAAAGACTGGAATTTATCAAGGTTTTAAGAAAATGGTTAATAGTTGATCTTATTGGTATCGAGCCTGTATTTGGTTCCGGAGCCCGGTACAGGTTCGTTATGATATTTATACCTTATCTGTGAAATTTTGTTAAAATCGAAATTGATTTGACGTGATTCGGACGTCCGGTTGAAAAAATAGCAATTTTGAAGTGTTCTTGAGAAATTCATAGGTTTTGGTGCTAAATTCGTAGTTCTAGGTGTTATTTTAGCGATTTGATTGGGTGAGCAAGTTCGTATGATGTGTTAAGACTTGTGTGCATATTTGGTTTGGAGCCCCGAGGGCTCGGGGGAGTTTCAGATAGGCTACGGAGTGAAGTTAGACTTAAACATTGCTGATATCTGCAATTTCTGGGAACTGGCCTCTGATATCGCATGTGCGAGACCAGAGTTCGCATTTGCGAGCATGAAAGCTTCGCATTTACGAGCTACTCATTGCAAATGCGAAGAGTAACTGGGCCAGGCAGTCCTCGCATTTGCGAAGTTGGTCTGGGGAAGGGGTTCTTCGCATTTGCGAAGAAAGTGGTTGCAATTGCGATCCCAGATCCACATGCATTTTCGACAGAAGCATAAATGCGACAAGTTCGCATTTGCGATACCTTTCTCGCATTTGCGAGCTTCACAATTGCGAAGCTCAGGTCACAAATGCAACATCTGCAGTTGTGTAAAAGGGACTTAGACAGGATTTTTCATTCATTCTTCATATTTTCAAAACCTAAAACACAAAAGCCGATTTTCCAAGGACCATACCTTCCCCAAATCATAGGTAAGTGATTCTAAACTAGTTTCTTTCAATATTTCACTTTATTTTACAAGATTTAAACCTAGAATCTAAGGTTTTCATGGTGGGATTGGGGATTTTTGGGTAGAGACTAGGTATTTCAAAATTTGGGAATTTAGACCTCAAATTGAGGTCAGATTCTAAAATCAATTGTATATCCGGACTCGGGGGTGAATGTGTAATTGGGTTTTGATCCGAATTTTGAATTTGGACCAAGCGGGCCCGGGTGTTGACTTTTGTTTAGTTTTTCAAAAATAAACTTAATTGAGTCGTAGTCGTCATGATATATTCCTAAGGCTTATTTTGAATATTTTGATTGGTAATTTGCTAGATATTGTTGGCTCGGAAGGAAAATTTGAAAGGAAAGGCTATGATTTAACGTTAAAGTGATATTTGGAGCGAGGTAAGTGTTGTGTGTAACCTTGATTCGAGGGTTTAAGAACCATTGAATTGTTTGTTTATGTGATAATCATGTGAGTGGCGTATACGTGAGGTGATGAGTACCTATGTGCCGCCAATTTACCTGTTTTACCTGTTTTCTGCCGTTTCCCTTATATTGTTCCCCTTTTTGCTTTACTTGTCACCTGCCTAACTGTAATTCTATGCTTAATTGTTACTTGTTGGATATTTGTTTCCCCTGCAGGATTATTGCCTACCCTTTATTTGGTTTAAACTGTTCTTAATAGTATTTTCTGTGATATCTTGGTTTGGTCTCGCTGAGTAGTAAAAATCTTGTTGAGTTTCATTGTTATTACAACTTCCGATAACTTTGCTCTAGAATCCAAGTGTTGGTAAAGGGTTTTGTGTGAATAATTATGAATTTCTGTACACTATGTGGAATTTATTTGATATGGTGGGATCGAGTTACACGCTGAAACATGAGGAATAAGGGGGGATTTTATGAGGAGGAATAAGAGTGAATGTGAATATTCGGTGGGATCGGGTTGCACGTCGCAACATGAGGAATAAGAGTGGATTGAAACGGAGTAATAAGGGTGAATTATTATGTTGTTATTGATATATGGTGGGATCGGGTTGCGCGCCGCAACATATATATTTATTTATTTTTAAATTTTAATTTACCTGTAAAATAATTGTTACGGAGGAATAAGGGAGAATTGGTGGGATCGGGATGCATGCCGCATCAAATTATGTGTTTATATATTATTCTTTAGCTGCATAGATCATTCGATGGTTTCACATTTTGTTTAAGGATTGGTTTTAGCTGGATACGGATAAGACACTGAGATTTCGTCTTTACTTATTCTTTCAATTTACTGCTTAAAGTTTCCGTTCTACTTTTCCATCTTATTATTTATAGTCGTATTATTCATACATATTGTGAGTGTCCCGCCGTAGCCTCGTCACACCTTCTTCGAGGTTAGGCTCGGCACTTACCAGTACATGGGGTCGGTTGTACTGATACTGCACTATGCACTTCTTGTGCAGATTTCAGAGAAGGTTGTGGCTGACTGAAAGACTAGGCTCAGGTTCACAGTTGGAGACCCAAGGTAGTCTTGCTGGCGTCTGCAGGCCCTGACGTCCCCTTCTTTATCCCTTTATTATTGTTTTCATACATTCTAAAAACAGTTAAATAATTTCTTTCAGACTCATGTTTGTAGAAAATCATAGTGTGTTTGTGAAATTGTGACACCAGGTTTCGGGGGGAAAATAGGATGTAGATGACTTCGATGCATATGTTTACTTTACAATTATTCCATTTTATTTTGTTTAATGCTATTAATTTCTAAAAAAATGGACATAAAAGGTTTAACAACCTCTAACGTTGGCTTGCCTGGCAAGTGTAATGTTAGGCGCCATCACGATCCTTAAGGTGGGAATTTCGGGTGGTGACATCACGCTATCGGCATTGGCCACGCGTTCGCGAAGCACATCTCCACAAACGCACGCAATCACGTTCCAAACTCTGCAATCACATAGAAGAAACTTGCCTTTGCCCAAATAAGCCTACGCGGTCGCGGATATATCCACGCAATCGCGTATAAGGAAACCGGAAAATTACACCAACAACTATCAACCATTTTGCAAAGTCCAAAAACGATCTGTTAACCACTCGAAACTCACTCGAGGCCCGCAGGGCTTCAACCAAACATACCATCAAGTTCCAAAACATCATACGAACTTAGTAGCACCTTCAAATCACTCAAAACAACATCAAAACACCAAATTACCCTCGGATTCAAGTCTAAGGGCTTCTAAATTCCCAATTTCTGCAAACGACACCACAACCTACCAAACCTTGTTCGAATGACCTTAAATTTTACTCACACGTCCCAAATGACACTACGAACCTACTCCAACTTCCGGAATTCCATTCCGACCCCGATATCAAATTTTCCACTGCTGACCAAAATCGCCAAATTTTCAACTTTCGCTCACTTAAGCCTAATTCTACCATGGACCTCCAAATCACATTCCGGATGCGCTCCTAAGTCTGAAATCATCTAACGGAGCTTATCGAACCATAAAAATCTAAATTTGAGATTGTTTACTCACAAGTCAACATCCGGTTGACTTTTCTAACTTAAGCTTCTAAATAGGAGACTAGGTGTCTCATTCCACTCCGAAACCACTCCGGACCCGAGCCAACTAACACGACACGATAAAATACAGCTGAAGAACACAAAAGGAAGCAGAATTGGGGAAAACAAGGCTATAACTCACGAAACGACCGGTCGGATCGTTACATCGGGCAAGTGGTTTCCCATACATATGACTAGACCTGGGATCGATACCCCTCACCAGTTGCCTCCTCGGTCAGAGCTCGTCGTACCGGGCTTGCCTAGTGCTATTTACATTTTCAGTGTATTTTGCGGGCTATTGCAGAATGAGCAAGTTATCCAGGCGTACCCAAAGTGTAGCGGTTGCTAATTTTCTTTAGGATTTTCCACAAAAAGAAATAAGGAAGATACTCCCAAAAAAGAAAATAATAATAAAGAAAGAAGGTACGACATGGCTGACCTTGAAATTATTTTATTTTATTTTCTGAATCTGGAAGCAAAAACATAACAACCTTAATCTAAACGTGTAGTACATCACATATCTTTTAGTGTAGTAAATGTGGAAATTTATGGATCACATAAAAAAGAGAGAGAAATTCAAGCTACTATGAATATCATCTCTCCTATTCAAAGTTTTTATTTTATTTTATTTATTTATTTAACAAATCTCCTAGTCAAAGTTGACTGCAGTAAAGATGTCCCAAGGCCAAATAATCCAATTTTAACCAAAAATTGAAATCCTACCTAAGCTTCCCAAGCTTGCGATGCGGCCAAAATAATAAGGATAAAAATTAGAAGAAAATTAATTTAATTAACCAAAATATATAGTAATTGAATGTAATTTTTTTATGCTGATTGCGTGAAGTGTTTTTACATTATAATATAAGATAATTAATTTATAGTAATTGAATTTAAATTTTTTAGGCTGATTGTGTGAAGTGTTTTTACATTATAATATAACATAATTAAAAATAATTAAATAAATAACTTTCTATAGAAAATTAACCTACTACAACGGATTAAATTGCACTGATAACGTAAAACCAAATTAATTTACTGACCTTCTTGAGAAAGAGTCCATTTATTATCCACCCCAACATGCCATGCAAAATAACCAAGCAATCCCTTCTTCTCAGAAAAAGCAACCTTAGTAAAAATGGTATTAAATTCATCAAAATTAATCCATGTTATTCCCAAATAGCAATAATATCAGCATCAAATGTTGTTGTTGCCCTAACACAAAATTCACTTATTTCTTTATACCCCATTGATCCATCTCCACCCCATTTAGCAGGTGCATTTAAATCATGATTTTCCCTATTCAATAATCTCCATGCTTATCCGAAAAATGGCAACCCTAAAACTATTTTCTTAGAGGGAATTCCAGACTCAATCCAATCTTCAATTCCAACATTTTCACTAATATCTTTTCCAGAATCTTGATCTAATAATGCAGCATGAGGTCGTGTTACACGTGAAAGATTAGGAGAAGTGAAATTATAAGCCATTAGACTAATCCAATCTAGACTTTTTGCTAATGACTTTGAAGGGTAATTCAAAGTAGCATTAATTTTTGGTTTGTAATAAACTGCTAAACTTAGTAACAATGCTTGTTTACTTGATTTTTTAGCTTCCAAGATTATCGCGGATCGCCATTCTTTTATAAGAAGCCTAAGTTGATCATGTATGAGTTCGATTTAGGGTAAGTCCAATGAAGATCTAAACCATGAAAATTAAAAGATCTAGATAAAATTATCGATGAATTTTTTTCGAGAAGTTGGATTACTCCTGGTGGAAGAACAGGATGAGAGATCATATAATTGGTGAAGACTATGAGCTTTGGGACATAGTTACTGATGGTCCTATAACGACCCGACCGATTGTTTTGAGAATTTAAGCTCAGTTCGGTGGCGTAAGGTCTTGAACAGCTTCACATTGTGTATATTGACCTGCATGCATGGTTGGATTCAGTTACCAGATGATTCGGAGTCAAATTGGAAGAAAAATTTCAGTTTTGGAAGCTTAAGCGATGGAAGTTGACAGGAGGTTTGACTTTTTTGTAAACGGCCTCGGAATGAGTTTTGGGTGATGTCAACAACTTCGTATGATGATTTTGGACTTAGGCACACGTCCAGAATTGGTTTTGGAGGTCCGTAGAGTAATTTGAGGTAATTCGGCGAAAGTTGGAAAATGGAGCAGTTTGACCACGGTTGAATTTTTGGGTTATCTGGGTCGGAATGCGATTCTGAGAGTTGGAGTAGCTCCGGGATGTCAATTGGGACTTGTCTGCAAAATTCGGCGCCATTTCGGATTAAATTGATAGCTTTCGACACGAGTTTTGACATTTGAAGATTTGAAAAATTCATAAGTTCGATTCATGGTGTGATTCGTTGTTTCGTCATTGTTTGATGTGATTCGAGACCTCGAGCGAGTCCGTGTTAGGTTATATGACTTTTTTGTGTGATTAGACGGGGTCCCGGAGGCCTCGGGTGTGTTTCGGATGGGCTTTAGGTCAACTTTCTTCTATTCTCCACTGCTGATTCTGTCTTCTGGTTTTCTTCTATGCGATCGCATAGTGCGATCGCATAGTGTTGCCCTGACCCGCCCAGTCCTTCCTTCACTGCGTTTGCATAGATACGTTCGCGATCTCGGAAGTCTACTTTCTCCTTCTTTGCGTTCGCATCTACACCATCGCGTTCGCACAGTAGAAAATAGGGCTGAGGGAAGATGGCTTTTCCTTCTTTGCGTTCGCGTAGGAGCCTCTTTTTTCGCGTAGCTTTCCTGCTCTTCTTCTCCGCGTCCGCATTCCCACTGTCGCGTTCGCGATGCACAACTGGAAAATAGCCATTTTCTCCCTTATATACGATTACATCTCTTTTTCTGCGATCGCATAGCACCATTTTTGGCCAGTAAATATTTTCCTCTACGCGATCGCATCTACACTCACGCGATCGCGATGCTTAAAAGTCTGGGCAGACAGAATATAATTCAAAATCGAGGGTTTCACTATTTCTATCACATTTTGACTTCTAGAGCTCGGTTCTTGGCGATTTTTGATGGGTTTTTCACGAAATTCGATTGGGTAAGTGTTCTTCAACTAGAATTAAATATATTCCATGATTTTATCTTTATTTCCATCATTTAATTTGTGTTTTGAGTTGAGAAAAATGTTGGTTTTGAAAAAAAAATTCTAAAATGAAAAATCGTGATTTGAGGGACCAAATGGTATCGGAATTTGATAAATTTTGTATGATTGAACTCGTATCGGAATGGGTATTCAGATTTTGTAAAATTTGATGGGTTCCGAGGTGCGGTCCCGGGGGTATAATTTTGGTTCGATTTTTATATTTTTGTAAAGATTGAAACTTTTTTATCCGGAATAGCTCCTTACAAGTTTTATGTGTGTTTTGAAGTTGTTCTAGTTGATTTTGAGCCGTCCTAAAGTCTTTTTGCCCGAGAAGTCCATTTTAGAGTACCAGGTTGTCATCTTCAAGGTAAGTATCTTGCCTAACCTTGTATGGGGGAACTACCCCTTAGGATTTGAGTCTTCTATATTGATTGTAGCCCGTGTACGCGAGGTGACGAGTGCGTACTCAGACTGATTTATAGAAGGTTGGCCTTTTAGGGTTCTTAGGTCCTTATATCCCCTGTGTATGAAGTTGTAATTTCTATGACTGAGTTCCTAATTGCTAGTTTCATCTGTTCCTGCTTAAACTAGAATTACTCGCTTTTAGATTTCCTTTGTTGTTTACTTGATCTTAATAGACTTGACTGAAGATTTTAACTCTTCTATCATCTTGCTATATTTTTCTTCATAAACTGCCTACTTAGCTAAAATTTGTATTACCTCGCCCTATAATTGTTTAGCAATAATTAGAGTATTATATGTTGGTGTCAAGCATGCCCGTGGGTCGTATATTGTGATTGATATGATCTTTCCTTAAGAACTACTTAGGCCTAACTTGATGATTATACATGTTGATGGTATTTTCTTGGCATTTCCTATTGCGGAGCATTGATTCAAGTTGGGATTTATTTCGTGAAGCTAATTAATTAAGAAAGATTGGTTATAGTTGTTTCCCTTGCCGGGATGATATTGTTTTTATTGTTGACTCCCTTGCCGGAACAATATGGTTTCTATTATTGTTCATGTTGTTGATGATATTGTTTCCATTGTTGACAACCTTGCCGGGACAATATGGTTTCTATTGTTGTTTATGCTGTTGATTCCCTTGTCTGAATGCTATCATTTCATTTGTTTGGGTGAGAAAGAGTGTAAAGAACGAAGGGTGATGCCGTGCCATTTCATTTACATTATCATGTGAGGTAAAAGTGTAAAGCACGGAGGGTGATGCCGTGCCATTGTTTATATTCATTATCATGTGAGGAAAGAGTATAAAGCACGAAGGGTGATGCCGTGCCATTGTTTATATTCATTATCATGTGAGGGAAGAGTGTAAATCACGAAGGTTGATGCCGTTCCAGATTATTGAAATTAAAAGCACGAAGGGTGATGCCGCGCCATATTATTGAGAGTAAAAGCACGAAGGGTGATGCCGTGCGTGATATTGTGAATGAGTGCTAATTCACGAAGGATGATGACGTGCCATATTTTTGTGAGTTCATGGCACGAAGGGTGTTTCCGTGCAGGTGAGGAGGAGGGACATGCATTATGATGTGATATATGTTTCCCCGTGTATACGTGTGCCCTTACTTTGAGCTGTTATTGTTGTACTTACATATTCGGTGTGACTAGTCATTATTGTCCTGTACTGGACCTTTATCTCAATTGTTGTTGCACTATTAATGTCTTTTACTTGCTTAATTTTCTTAATTTACGTGTCATATCTCTCGATTTCTATGGGGAGGACGAGAGTAAAAGCACGAAGGGTGATGCCGTGCACTTGTTCCATTGGAAGCTAAGTTCGAAAGACCACTACTGGAAACGTATATTTTTAAAAGCTTTTGTTTGAAGAGATTACCTTCAAAGATTTTTTATCCTGCACAGTATATATGTATATACTACTGGAAACGTATATTTTTAAAAGCTTTTGTTTGAAGAGATTACCTTCAAAGATTTTTTA
>ML439219.1:491-61074 GCA_005239525.1 Nicotiana knightiana
ATTCTGAATACTGCATTCTACTTCGCAGTCTCTCTCTCTCTCAAATTCGTAAGTGTGAGTTTGCTCCGTTCTTTGAGTTTGTTGGTATCCTACAGTTTGTATTGCCACTGTTGCAGGAAGGTTATTCCGTTTCATCCTGGGAGGATTTAATCCATTACCTTGGCAACTTGTGAGGGGGTTAAAATTCATTAAGGACACACAACGAAATTGTGGACTCGGAATATTTCTTATCGTTTATATATTTTCTGTTTCTTCTAACAGTTCTTCTGATTTTCTAGTTTTAACACAAAAGCGATAATACTACCTGGTCACTACCCAACAGTCATCAACTAACCTAGTTATCCTAAATATGCAAACACCTACTGCCAATGAAACTCATTCAACCCCAACTATGCAAACACCCCAACTAACCTAATTACCCCAACTATGCAAAGATTTACTAATACTGAAAATGATACACTCCCAAAGGGGACGGTACAATCACTTATTAGTGCTTTGAAAGAAAAATCTAATGAAATAACAACACCAAATCCTACTCATTCTTCAAACAGTTGCCCTAAACCTGAATCCTACCACTCCTTCAATGCACTCCCTTTTCCTAAACCTTCTGAACATCCACGCAAAATATTGCCCAAAATTAAAAACAAGCCACCTTCTTCTAAAACACAACCTCTTAACTCAACCCCTATAAGTTCACCTCCACTTACTCTATCCTCTTCATCTCCTCCAGAACACACCACTACATACACACGAATCCCTGCTAAAAATGCCACGCTCCAAACGTTCCTCCACCAACCAACCACCACACATGAGGAACCAATAACACAAAACCCCATTGCAAAACCCTACTGCAATCAACCCATGCACACCACCTCCATGCATGTTCCAACTAGCCCCATGCCGCTAGGGAACAACACAATAACTCCATTCCAAGTTCCACTACACCACTACAACTATCACCCACCCATCAATGGATCTCCTTCCTCTCCAATCCCCCATGACAAACTGGAACGGTCACCAAATGAACCTACACCCAAACCTTAGCTTCCATCCGAAATTCCTCCACTCCCAATGACTACTCCAGAAATGCTTCAAGCCTACCAAACGTTGCTCTACGACCAAACCGTCCAACAGGAGGATCTTCTAGCACTAGGCAACATGATGATTCAATCCTCAAACAACATACAATCTCAGAACTCCATCTTGCAACCATACCCACTAAGTAACTTTGCCAACTAGTCGCTCAATCAGGTCTTACAAGCACTCCATACACCAGTCACACCAGCGCAACGGGAAAACTTTTCGATGGAACAGATAATGCCAGAGATAGAAACAACAACTCAATCATTCCATTCAACAAATGAAAATTCCCCTCCCCTGCAGGTCCCGGAACTGGAGGAAAACCATCCAAACACTCAAGATCATGTGATGGATCCAATCTTTCTTACGGATGAATGCTTAACTCTAACCTTCCTAGAAAATGCAGAAGAAAAAATTCCGATTCAAACACCTCCAAACATTCGCAAAGTGTTGCTCAACATAAGGTCTTGTGCATGGTCGCCAATCCAGCAATATGTGGTGAACCTATGTCCAGCAGCTGCAACGAACTTAGACCTCACCCCGGGTCAAGAACAGAACTCCACAAACACCATCCAAATGAAGATTCTCTTATGGAATTGTAGGGGTGGAAACAATCCCACCTTCCGGCGTAATTTGGACGCCATCCTTCAAGCAAACATGCCATCTGTTCTGGCTCTTACTGAAACACGAATGACTGACCATGATGTTCTATTGCAACAACTGCCTTTCACAGGTTTGTTCCAGGGTTTTCCTGAGGGATAGCCTTACTGTGGAACAACCATGAAGTCATAATAGAGCCAATGGTACTCAGCGAACAAGAAATTCATGCACTGTTCGTGTAAGTACATCCTTCCCTACGTGGATTATTTTAATCATATATGCTAAGAATAACATTAGACACAAAAATATCTTGTTTAACAACCTAAAAGAAATGGCTAACATTATCAATCTTCCTTGGTTAGTTTGTGGCGGTTTAATGAAGTAACAAATGCTTCTGAAAAGTTAGGGGTAATCCTATAAAAAATAAGAGAGTTTTAGCTTTCATTGACTGCATAAATAATATGAATATGGTCACTTCACTTGGACTAACAAACCTAACTGCCAAAATAATAACTCTCTTATTCTACAAAGACTAGATAGATTTATGAGTAATCCTGAATGACTAGACCTATATCCTGATTCCAAGGTAATTCACCTGCCTCGTACATACTCCGATCACTGACCTCTACTAAATCTTATTCGTCAATCAAACAAACCTACATGTACCTTTAAATTTGAAACTATATGGTTGAGGCACCCAGACTTTAAACATTTAGTGTCATCTTGTTGGCATTCAAACTTAGACTACATCAATGCAGTGACCAACTTCAAAAAAAAATGCCCAACAATAGAACTCTACCTGCTTTGGAAATATTTTCACTAAAAAAAGAAACATAGTCGCTAGAATATCCAAATCAAAAACACATGTTCCACCATAACCTTGAAACAAAGCTTATTTCTGATTACAACAATATCTTCGCCAAGAAGAAAATTTTTGAAATTTAAAATCTAGAGTCCAATGGCTAAACGGAGGTGACGCCAATACAAATTTTTTTCACAAAACTACGGTCCATAGACGGCGCAAAAACAAGTTCCTTGGCCTAATTGATACTGTCGGGAATTGGAACTTAGACCAAGAGACCATTACCACTACTATCATTAATCACTTCAAGAAAGTATACACGGCTGAACTACCCTTTAGTGTTAAAAAGTTCATACCTACAAACCTAAACTCCCTAACACATGAAGATTACCTTCTACTAACCATACCCCTATCAACATGTGAAATTTATCGCGCCATTAAATCCTTTAAACCACTAAAGGCACCAGGATCGGATGACCTTCACCCAATTTTTTTTATAAAACTATCATAAAATTTTTTGTTCATCGTATTAGACCTCTGCTACAATATATCATTAGTCCAAACCGATGCAGCTTCATCCCTGGCCGTAGGGCCACTAATAACTGTATCGTTGTTCAAGAAGCAATTCACTCCTTTAATAAAACTAAGGGTAAAATAGGCCATGTAATGCTGAAAATCGACCTTGAAAAAGCTTTTGACTATCTTTAATGGTCCTTCATTAGATATTCCTTAGCTAGTTTAAACTTCCCCCCTAAACTAATATCCCTTATAATGTCTTGCGTCACAACTTCATCTATATCCATACTAGTCAATGGAAAGCCTTCAAATTCATTCAACCCAACTCGTGAAATTAGGCAAGGTGATCCCCTATCATCTGCATGGAATCCCTGACTCGTTTAATTAACCAATATATCAACAATAATCTTTGGGAACCAATAAAAATTGGTAGAGTATCAACAAAGATATCTCATCTTCTATTTGCAGATGATTTAGTCCTCTTTGCGCGAGCCAATACCAAAAATACTTCTGTCATTTTTAATATTTTCAATAAGCTCTCCTGCGTCCCGGGTCAAAAAATTAACTTTGCAAAATCCAAAGTCTATTTCTCTAAAAATGTGCCTCTAAGCACCCAACTAATTATAGCAAACTCGCTTAATATTACCCCGTCATCTAAATTTGGAAACTACCTAGGATCCCATCACTAACCATCAACCAAAAAGTGTCGACTATCAATACATTATTGATCGTATGAATAACCGACTTCAAGGTTGGAAAGCAAAAATGCTATTCCTTGCAGGGCGTACTACACTGATCACAGCTACTCTAGTAACAATCCTTAATTACGCAATGCAAATAATCATGATTCCAACAAACTGTATTGAAAAAATCGATTGTATTCAACGTAACTTCCTTTGGGGATCCATTGAAAATAAAACACGAATCCATCTAACAAATTGAGAAACTGCTACACTGTGTAAGAGTTGGGGTGGATTAGATATTACATATAGTAATGCAAAAAACTCAGCCCTTGTCTCTAGCATAACTTGACGTTTTATTACAAATCCACACCAGCTCTGGTTCAGAGTCTTACGGGGGAAATACCAAACACGTCAACCTCTTAATGATTTTAATAAGAAATTCACTGACTCCTACATCTGGAAAAGTATTACCAAAAATATTCCTTTCTTCAACAAAGGAACAACTTGGAATATTGGAAAGGGCTCCAATATCCGACTTTGGGAAGATAATTGGATTGTTTCTAATGACTCTTTAAGATCGCTTATACAGGGTCCTCTCACACAAGCAGAGACAACAAAAAACAGTACAGAGTATTGTCCTTCCCAACAATGAATGGGACCTTTCCCGACTATCCATGGAAATCCCACAAATATTATGCACCTTATCAATAATACTTACATCAAAGAATCAGAACTCAAAACAGACTCCTTCTTCTTGGAAAAATACCACTTCCGGCTTACTTTACCAAAACTGCTTACCACATGTACTTACACGATTCTAAAATATTCCACCCCCATCCTCCCAATCCATCCAATGGGTATGGAAAATCCACGTTTTAAATAAAATAAAGTTTTTCATGTGGCTTCTTTTAAATAAGAAATTACCAACCGCGAAAAACTTACTCCACCGTAAAATTATTGCTACAAATAATTGTGCTTCTTGTCCGAATACTATTGAAATAATTGATCACATATTCATAACTTGCCCAAAAGCAAAATCTCTATGGAATCAATTCAACGTACACATCCCTCTAAATCAAATGCAACCAACAATACTCACCCTCTGTACATCAATTACTAATTGCATAGTTACTAATAATAAAAGACTATCACTATACATTTTAACCCCTATTATATTATGGAATATTTGGAAAAATAGAAATCAAACTTTCTTCCGGAACTCCTCTAATCCATTAACTCATACTGACATAATTTTCCAAACCTTGGAATATTTTCACCTAGTGCACAATCACCAGAAAAAAGTTTTTTACACAAATAAAACAATTCGATGGCAACCGCCTCCAATGATTTTTTCAAGCTCAATATAGACGGCGCTTACGATGATAAAAGCAAAGCAGGAGGGGGAGGTGGACTTATCCGAAACCACAATGAGGATTGGATTATTGGGTATGCAACTTACAACTACACTCACTCTGCCATCCATATGGAATGCCATCCATATGGAAATACTGGCCTAAAATGGTCTAAGGCTGACACTCAATCACAAATTAGTTCCACTTATTGTAGAAACTGATTCACAGGTATTAATCCAAATGCTATCATCAAATAATCTAGCTTTTTCACACATATTACTGGATTGCAGGCACCTATTGGAGAAGCTGGGCAGCCCACAGGTGGGCCATATCTTTAGAGAAGCCAATGTTGTTGCTAACAAACTGACCTGCTTTGGGAAAGGCAAAGATCCAGATATGCGAAGAAATATTATGTTCTTTGTATCCCCACCCCCTTTTATCCTAAATGAACTAAAAGAAGACATCTACAGAACTGGGACTACAAGCCCAGTTGCCATCATGTAATAAGTTCTGTTTGTGTTATTAATAAAAGTTCCTTTCATTAGCAAAAAAACAAACATCATGAGCTAATGAACTAGCAAACTATTGTATCACACACGTACGCCCTATACTATTAGCTCAATATATATATATAGAGTTAAATTGCAAGGCTAAAGATTTATGAAGTATCAACAATCAACCGATCCACAATGGAGCTAAATGAAAGTGTACAGTTCTCTTGAACTACATACACTCTTCTTAAACAGATGATGATAATGATTTTGCTGAGGAGGGGGGAAAGGAAGGAGAAAGCGAGGAAAGTATCACTTATAGAGAGGTACGTACAAAAAATATATAAAGAAAATATTTTGAATAAAAAGATCGACTTGAACTAAAATAACAAGCCGATGCATTCTCTAATTTGGCATGATTATTGACCTTAGATAAGTTAACAACATCTGGTTTAGATTGATATTAAATAAAATAAAGCTAACCAATAAACTAGAGCCAATTTGACGGTGTATATATCACTCTATTTTTTATATATAAAATAAAAAATAAATATGTTTATTAAACAGATGTATGTCTGGTACCTACTTTTTCTAGATTTGTAGCTCGTGTAACAAAATTATACTTTCAGTTGCTCACATATATTTCAAAAACTTTGATGTTCATAATTATATCAAATAAGATCGCTTTAATCCATGATTTTTAACTAACTAAAAGCTTCTCCCATTATCTCCTCTTGTCATTAACTTGTTTTTTCCTTACCAATTAAAGTACTAGCCGCAGTTGGTTCCCAAAGCACACATAAGTATACATAGGCCACAAGTAATAAAATAATTCTAAAAGTGGATGCCGAACTGACATAAACTCAGATTAATTGTTAACGAAGCAACTAAAATCGAATATCTTTCCAGGTAAATCAAGAATGATGGTTTTTTCGACTACTACTATTGTAAAAATTAAACAAGTAATTAGCTAAACTAACAAGAACATTAGTGATCACAATTTAGTTTAATCAATGAAGATGAAGATTACAAGGTTGTGATCAGTCTATTAATCTTATTGACTTCATAAATCACACATGTTAATCTGAATTATCCATAATTGCTAGTTGACCGGATCTTTTATATCAATGGAATGTTCCCGCAGTACTATCCATCTATTCAAGATATATCAACGCCTATATTTCCATGGAATTGAATCTATCGAGAACAAGTAATCATTCAATTGAGCAAATACTATTAGGTATATCTCTATCCTAACTGCGAAATTATTGTCACAACCCAAAAACCAACCGTCATGCTGGCGCCTATCGTGGTACCAGGCAAACCACTACTCAACCATCTCAACATAGTAAAAGCTTTGAAAATTTTATGGAAGCAATATTTAAGAAAATCTTTTGAAATCAGAAATGAATCCACAACGCAATACAAATCTTTTAAAAAATCAAGGTGTCACCAAGTACATGAGCATCTATATCGGGATGCAGTCCACTATAATGTCTAAGGAAAAAGAACTGAAATATAAATAAAGATAATGAAGGAGAGTCAAGGCCTGCGAACGCCATGAAACTACCTCGATAGTCTCTGAGATCTCGATTCCTCACTCAACAGCCGCCGTGACCAGAAGCACATGGATCTACACATGAGGTGCAAGGTGTCGCGTGAGTACAACCAACTCAGTAAGTAGAAATACTAAATAAGGAACTGAAGATGTCACTACACAGTTATAATTCATTTGTCAATAATCTCAACAAGGAAAAGTAGACATGCTTTTAAATCCGATAATTTAAGTCAAATCAGTTTATACATGCCAAGTTCAAGTAAAAATGGATAAAATATCTCTCAAAGGATTTCAAAATAGTGATATATGGCAATGTGTAACAACAATGAAAGCAAATATAGTCTCTCAGGGCAACATCTACTCAGTCTTTCTCAATAGCTCATCACTCGGCTCTCAGCCCTCAACACTCACACTCAATAGGTACCTGCGCTCACTGTGGGTGTACAAACTCTGGAGGGGCTCCTTCATCCCAAGCGCTATATCGATGCGGCGTGCAGTCCGATCCCATCAATATATATAAACAAATATGAGGCTCGTTGCGGCGTGCAACCCGATCCACATATATACAACCCTAAGGCTCGTTGCGGCGTACAACCCGATCCATATACATACAACCCTAAGGCTCGTTGCGGCGCGCAACCCGATCCACATATATATACACATCGCTCAGAACTCAGCACTCATGCCCTAACTCAGTCACCAACCTCTCCAGTCTCTCGTGCTCTCAAAATTCATGAAAATCAGCCCAAACAACAATAACATGATGTATCAACAAAGGACAATAGAGACTGAGGTATGATACACAAAAAGAATCTCAAACTAAGTGCAAACAACAAATAACTGGTAATTCAACATGTACGTGACCTCTGTGGGCTCAAACTGTATCAACACATAGCCTAAACATGATTTCTAACATGAATTGCAGTTAAATTTCTAAAACACATGAGGAATATAGAGCTAGAAACAATCTATTCAAGTTCATAATTTTCAAGGAATGGACCAAGTCTTAATTCCAACGGTGAAAGCTCATACGCCCGTCACCTAGCATGTGCGTCACCTCCAAATCGTTCAAAAAACATAAAATTCGGGGTTTCATACCCTTAGAACCAGATTTAGAACTGTTACTTACCTCAATCCGAGCAAAACTCCACTCCAATATGCCTTTGCCTTGCAAATCGCCTCCAAACATACCGAATCTAGCCACAAGCAGTACAATACAATCAATACGGATAAAGGAATTAATTCCATAAGAAAAATACGAAATTATAAGAAAAAACCCGAAATTGACAAAAGCCGGCCCTCGGGTTCACATCTTGAAATCCAACAAAAGTCACAAAACCCGAAAACCCATTCACTCACAAGTCTAGTCATACCAAGTTCATCAAAATACGACACCAAACGGCCATTCAAATCCCCAAAATGAACTCTCCAAATCCCTAGCCTCAAATCCCCAAATTACACCTCAAAAACACACCAACTAGGTGGGAAAATTAAATGGGGAAACATAATTATTGAAGAAATTTAACCACAAGTGACTTACCTCAAGAATCCCTTCAAAATCACTCTCAAAAATCGCCAAATTCCGAGTTTGCAAATTCAAGAAATGATAAAATCCTATGAACACAATGTTTATATTCTGCCCAGGCTTTTTGCACCTGCGGCCACTTATCCGCACCTGCGGAACCGTTTCTGTGGTGCAAGCTCGCACCTGCGGTGCCCACTCCGCAGGTGCAATTACACCAGCAGGAACAAAACTTCAGCAGCTTCTCAAATTAAATTCCAAGTCCGTTAACCACCCGAAATCAATCCGAGGCCCCCGGGACCTCAACCGAATATACCAACAAGTTCTAAAACCTTATACAAACTTAGTCGAACCTTAATATAACCTTAAACAACATCCAAAACACGAATTACACCCAATTGAAGCCTAATGAACCTTGAAACTTCCTAATTCTACAAAAGACTCCGAAACCTATCAAACCACGTCCGATTGACCTCAAATTTTGCACACAAGTCACAAATGACACCATGAACCTACTTTAACTTCCGGAAATCCAATTCGATCCCGATATCTAAAAGTCCACCCCAGTCAAACTTTCCAAAATTCTAACTTTCACCATTTCAAGCCTAATTTTACTACGGACCTCCAAATCACATTCCAGACACGCTCCTAAGTCCAAAATCACCAACGGAGCTAACAAAACCATCAAAACTTAAATCCGGGGTTGTTTACACATAAGTCAACATCCGATCAACTTTTCCAGCTTAAGCTTTCCATTATGAGACTAAGTGTCTCAATTCATTCCGAAATCCTTTTGCCGAATTCCTTTCGGACCCGAACCAACTACCCCGATAAGTCATAAAACAACAGTAAAGCACAAAATAAGTAGAAAAATGAGGGAACGGGGCTACAACTCTTGAAACCGGCCGAATCATTACATCCTTCCCCTCTTAAACAAATATTCGTCCTTACCTGGAGTCTCAAATAGGTGTGAATATCTGCTTCGCATCTCCCGCTCGGTATCCCAAGTAGCCTCCTCCACGGGCTGACCTCTCCACTGCACCTTCACCGAAGCTATATCCTTTGACCTCAACATTCGAACCTGCCGATCCAAAATGGCCACCGGCTCCACGTCATAAGTCAAATCACCATCCAGCTGAACCGTGCTGAAATCCAAAACATGATACGGATCGCCAACATACTTCCGGAGCATAGAAACATGAAATACTGGATGCACACCCGACAAACTAGGTGCAAAGCAAGTTCTCAAGACACCTCCCCAATCCTTCGAATCACCTCAAACAACCCAATGTATCGAGGGCTCAACTTCCCTTTCTTTCCGATCCTCATAACACCCTTCACGAGTGAAACCTTCAGCAGAACCTTCTCCCCAACCATGTAAGCAACATCATGGGCCTTCCTATCGGGCATAACTCTTCTGTTTGGACTGTGCTATACGAAGTCGCTCCTGAATCAATTTAACCTTGTCTAATGCATCCTGGACCAAGTCAGTACCCAAAAGCCTAGCCTCTTCCGGCTCGAACCAACCGACAATAGATCTACATCGTCTCCCATACAAAGCCCCATACAGAGCCATCTGGATGCTCGAATGGTAGCTATTATTGTAGACAAACTCCGCGAGTGGCAGAAATTGATCCCAAGAACCCCCCAAAATCAATGACACAAGCGCAAAACATCTCCTCCAATATGTGAATAGTGCGCTCGGACTGTCCGTCCATCTGAGGGTGAAATGCTGTGCTCAACTCAACCTGGGTACCCAACTCTGATGTACTTCTCTCTAGAAGTATGATGAAAACTGCGTGCCTCGATATGAAATGATGGACACTGGCACACCGTGAAGGCGGACAATCTCTCAGATGTAAATCTCAGCATAACACTCTAAAGAATAGGTGGTACCAACTGGAATGAAGTGCACCGACTTGGTAAAGCGATCCACAATCACCCAAATAACATCGAACTTCTTTGAAGTCTGTGGGATACCAACTATGAAATCCATGGTGATCTGCTCCCACTTCTATTCTAGAATCTCTATCCTCTAAAGCAATTCGCCCGGTCTCTGATGCTCATACTTCACCTGCTGACAATTAAGGCACTGAGCTACAAACCTCACTATGTCTTTCTTCATTTTCCTCCACCAATAGTTCTTCCTTAAGTCCTGAAACATCTTTGCAGCACCCGGATGAATGGAATCTAGCGAACTGTGGGCCTGCTCAAGAATCAACTCACGTAGCCCATCCACATTGGGCACACAAATCCAACCCTGCATCTTCAATACCCCATCATCCCCAATAGTCACATCTATGGAATCACTGTGCTAAACCCTATCCTTGAGGACAAGCAAATAAGGATCATCATACTGGAACTCTCTGATGCGATCAAATAAGGAAGATCGAGAAACCACACAAGCTAGAACCTGACTGGGCTTCGAAATATTCAATCTCACAAACCGGTTGGCCAAAGCCTGAACATCAACTACAAGAGGTCTCTCTCAAATGGGAAGGAAAGCAAGACTACCCCCATCTTTCCTCGCGGAGATTAGGTTTATGACATTCAGTTGGGACAACTCTTTCCTTTTGGAAAAGGGGTTTGTATTTTTGAGAGTCGCCACCTAACGATTTTTAAAGGTGCGTTAGGACACTAAAGGGGTTCATTTACAACTACGCTCTTAACCTGAGATAGGGTAAAGACTTGAAATTATCCTACGGGGAAGGTGTTAGGCACCCCTCAGGATCCATAAGTGTGGTTCCCCGCCAAACAACTTTTGTGAATTTGTACGTCTTAGCGAACAAACAAATAAAGGCTCAAATAAGAGGGGATTTAAATCTTAATCATGCACATGTTTGAAAATAGTAAAGAAGGTTAGATTTTGAAAGGATTACGATATAAGAATATAAAGGGTATCCTAGGTTTATAATAATATGGATCACATAAGTACAATACCCGGTAATCACTCCTCAAAGAGGGGCTAGACGTGGTATTAGCGTACCGGTCATCATATCCATATCTACCATTTTCCCACTCCGTAAAGGTAATTAGAGAAAGTGTTGGTCAATGACCTCTATTGCATGTTGTTACCTGTCCCTTCCTATCAGTCCCGGAGGAATTTAGGACTTCTATCCCATAAGGGAGGTGCTAGGCAGACCCTCAGGTTTAAAGGCAAAACACTAAGCGACAAACAAGAAACATATAGGACTGCAATTAAGGGGGATAAACATACAGACAGGAAAAGGCTCAAGTATCTCCACACATAGTACACATAAACATCATGACCCATACACAGTTAAGGTCCAGATTCAGGTTCAGATCCTAAGCATGGTATCTAAGTGATAACACAAAGACAAATTTATTGCATAACTCAGAGAAGAAGTCTTAATCAGGCTTGCATGTTGGTTTTAAACATGCTGACAATTGAACACTAATCACAAAGGATAGTTCTGGTTTTATTTCTTTATGGCTGATTACCTAAGACTTGCCTAGGCGTGTAGTAGTTGTACAACTTTGTTAAAAGGGTTTCAGATTATCAATCCTAATAGCATGTGAATCTAAGTGTGTACAAAGGACTGATTGACAGTTTATCTAGAACATGGGATTGTTTCAGACATGTATATTTAAACTAGGTGTAGTTAAATGAGTACATCCCATAACATGATGTCTAATGCAGGATGATGCATATGCAATTGCTAAAACAGGATCTCTAAATGCACATAGAATCACAGCATTTATGCACAGTTTCAGGAATAACACAGGTGACAGATGTTAATCGATTTTTACCTAGGACAGGATCTCTACGTGTACATGGCAGCGTAGAGCATGATTGTAAAGTACTGGTTATTAGCACATTTTAGAACAGGACTTTCGAAATGAGATGCCAATAGATGCTGAAAACAATAAGTGTAAGACCTAGAGAACATGGTCTCTAATGCATGATCTTGCACATATGAGTCCTAAGCATGGTTTCTATTGTGCAAATAGGGAATAAAACCTAATAGCATGGCTTCTACCCTCTAATAGCTATAACATGCATATTTACCCCTCAATTTTCACTATCCATTCCCAAAGAGTTGTTTACAATAATTATTACAGGCCATTTGCTTGAATTACATAACTGAATAATGAAAAGAAGAAGTTATACTATAGGGGGCCTACTGATAGGCCCAGAATATCCAGAATGCCTCATTGCCATTCTATTCACAACCTTTTACATGATCCAGGTGTGTCAAAGTTCCCTAAGGATCTCAAGGGATCCCGGGCAGTGCTCACACCCAGAGTCATAACCAAGATAGAGAGTAAGTGCAGCGTGGAATGGCCAGCCTTTGTGTGTCAAAGTTCAGAGGGAGATCAAGGGTCCCAAGGCAATGCTCACACAGAGGGGGCAGAACTTAATGATCTAAGAGTAGAGTGAGAGTGATCATAGTGAGTAAGAACAGTTTTAAAATAATTTTGAGAAAGAGAGAGATTTAATGAAAATTAGCTTGAAAAGGGTAAGGCAGTAGCACAATCAACATACTCAAACAACAGACACAGAACAATAAACAGGAATTAAAACAAGTTCAGCAACCACAAGCAGGGAGATGAGGGATTGAGGACAAGTATGAAGCACATAGGAACAGGCTCGCACACAAGTAGGCCTCAGAAAAGTATTACAAGACTTAAACTTTCATAGCGCATTCTATATGTTCATGCCAGGTTCTTAACAATATTAGATTGAGGGATGCCAAAGGGGAACACACATTAAGTTCAGGGAAGGGGTTCAGGATTACTTAGTAGCTAGGGGGATCATGAATACATGTTGATAATGTACTGGAGTCAGGGAGTAAGGCAGAATTGTAGTAAGCAAGTAGGAGAAGCAGTAGACATGCTGAAATAAAGGAAGGGTAATCACATCAATGAACTAGCAAAGAGGCATGCTAATAGCAAGGTAAACAACATAACCATAAGTAAAAGCATAAACGAAATAAGAGAAAGTGCAATACGAATAAAAACATGTTGTTTTGGATGTTGTAAATCAAATAGAAGACATACCAGTCTAGAGTGAGAGAATAGAACAGTAGTGTGCAGGGAAGTGGAGCAATAGGGCAGTAGTGTGTAGAGAAATAGAGCAGTAGAGCAAGTAGAGCAGTAATAAGTTACTCAGTCTTGGCTTTCAGCCGACTGAGTAGCCAGTAGTCAATAAGAGAGAGTGTGTCAGAAAGAAAGAGAGAGAGAGAGAGAGCAATGGGTATGCTTGTGTCTGTGTGTGCATTTTGCTAAGAAGAGAATAGAGGTATTTATATTTTAAACATGCAGAGGAATAAGGTAAGACGTACTAATTTAACACAGTTATAGGAATAATCCCAATCAGAATCAATTAAGACTCGGACTCCCTTTAATTAGGGAGTCATAGTTCAAATTGACATAATTTGTGTTACACAAGGAAAAGAATCAATTATAAAACTGGTTTTTTTTACCATAATAGGAGTAGTAAAAGCATATGGCATGTAATAAAGACTAAATACAGAATATTTCAAATAAGGAAAGCATATGAGAAATATTGATAGCACATAAAATAAGATAGAGTACAACTCAATTCTGGAAATTAGTCAAGAGGATATCGAGTGAGATTCCAATCATAGGGAATTGATATCAAATCAAGGGAAAGTATCACAAAAGTAAGGAAATAATTCAAAATCAATAAGAGTTATAAGGAAAATACACGAAATCACAATTTTAAGGAGAATATCAAAGAACCAGTAGAAACTATCAGATAAACGAATAATCAAGCCTTTTAAACGATAAATAACATATGTTGAACAAGAATCAGAGAAACCCTAAGCAAACAGTTAGAGGAACGGTAGAGAATCGAAAACCCTAACAACAAATTAAAGCAAGAATCACAAAGAGCACAGATCGTTTCATAAGAAACATACACGCATGAACATATAATCAGAGACAACCTAGAAAATTAGGGCTTTTAGCATAATAACTTAGATAACAAGAAAAAGCATAGGAGAATCGTTCAAACAAAGTAGAAATCACTAAAAATCAGAAGAAGAACCATTTTTGAAAGGGGTTAAGAAACCCTAATTTTGAAAGTGAAGAAATCATTCTTAAAACAAAGAGATTTTGGAGGAAAACATGTGAAAACATCGAAATATCCATAGATCTTTTACAGATCTAGAAAGATCGGAGGGCTTTAAGGTTAGGGTTTCCAGAGAAAACCCAGAGAAGAAGAAGAAAACCCAAAATCTTACCGGCTTTTAACCGGAGGGTGATAGATCTTACTCGAACGATCATAGATGGCCGAAAATATGGCATGAGACCGGAGATGGGAGTCGAACCGCCTCTGGTTCACTTGAGAACCCCCAAATGGTGACACAAGGCGAAGGATGGAGCCATAAGGCTTGTGAGAGGTGAAACCTCCTTGGTTTCCGGCGAGGAGGTGGCCGGAGAAGGGAGAGACAGGGATCAGGAGATGAAAGGTCTAGAGATAGGTGAGAGGATTGAACGGGGAGTGAATGAGAGACGGGGGAGGGGGAGTAATCATTAGGGATTATTAGTGGAAAGGGTGAATCTGGGNACTCAGATTGGTATGGGGATTGGGTCGGGTAATTTGGGAATTGGGCTTGGGTAGTTTGGGCTAGTTAATTAGGTTGGGGTCCGGGTGAAATTAAGCTAGATTTTAAATAAGAAGGGGCTAATTATTAAATACCCAATTAAATAGATAAAAAATTAATAAAAATAGCTAACAATTACATAAAATAAAAATAAGGCTAAATATATGAAATTAAGGTAATTAGCTAATATTAAAATATAAAATGGCTAATTAGTGATTTAAAATGATATAAATGTATAATTAGGCTATAATTGTAAATTTATTGTAATTATAGCCAAATAATGCCAAATTGGCTAATTTGTGAAATAATTAAATTTTAATAGGGTTAAAGAATAATATATTAAGTCAAGAAATATTTTTGAAATCATTTGTAATGAAATTTATAATTAATTATTAGAAATGAAAACACTAGGTGAATTAAAATAAATTAATAAAAATATGGTAAAATTATAGAAAAAAGCAATTGTTATGGAAACCTGATTTTGAAGGTATATATACAAGTTAAAAATAATTTGAGGAAAAATTGAGTATCAAAAACTTCCCCTGTTTACTCGGGAAGGATGAAAGAGTTGTCGGGTAAAGATATGATGTCCAATTTTGACCGAGCGAAACGATTTGGGAGAGATTTTAGGCTGCACCCTGGTTTCTGAGTTGCCTACATATCCCTGGTTTTACAGGAATCAGGCCGTATGTAGTTCAGGAGTCATCGGTGAAGTATACCGATGAAGTTTCTCACAAGAACAGGCGCAACATTTGGAACTGATTGAATAAGCGGCTTACGGGGTAGTTAGGAGAACTGGAGCGGAACCGCTCCTGCCGAGATGGAAGTTTGCTCGCCAGATTACCTACAAATAAATAATACAAGCATATATTGTGCGTAATTTAAACATGATGCAAATTCCCGTTGGACCATGAATGATGTCTTCGGACGGTTAAGGATGACGTCCTGGGCTATGAATTGCTTGATGCAGGATTCGCAGGCCATGAAAATGATGTTCTAGGGCTATGAGGATGGTGCCTCCAAACCATGATGCCTTTGAATAATGATATACAGAGGTTGAAAGAGATCCTCAGGCCATGACATGGTGTTCTCGGGCCTTGAAAATGGTGCCTCTGAATGATGACGCCTTTGGATGAGTTGGCGATATTTCAGCCCATGCAGATGCGATAGAATGATGTTGACGAGACAGAGCTTAGTCTTGCGAATAAAATGGCAGACCTTAGCCCGGAAGGAAAGCGAAGTAAATAGTGCTTGAGACAACGGTTAGTCTCGAAAGGTAAATTGGAGGCAGAGCTTAGCCTCAGAAGGCATAATGGTAGCCTTATGCAATGTAGATGGAGACAGTGCTTAGTCTCGGAAGGCAGAAAGGTAGACTTATGCAAAATGTAGGTGCAAATGGAGACAACGCTTAGTCTCGGAAGGCAGAATGACAGCCTTATGCAAAATGTAGATGCAAATGGAGACATCGCTTAGTCTCGGAAGGCAGAATGGTAGCCTTATGCAATGATGTAGATGGAGGTAGAGCTTAACCTCGGAAGGCAAAATAGTAGCCTTATGCAAAGATGCAAATGCAGATGAAGGTAGAGCTTAACCTCAGAAGGCAGAATGGTAGCCTTATGCAAAGATGCAAATGCAGATGGAGGCAGAGCTTAGCCTCAGAAGGCAGAATGGTAGCCTTATGTAATGATGTAGATAGAGGTAGAGCTTAACCTCAGAAGGCAGAATGGTAGCCTTATGCAAGAAATAAAATGACAGTAGGAATTCTTAGCTGGTGATGAATTGCGGCATTGTGATTATTGAGAGCGTTCTGACTGCGGAGCATTGAGGCATGTGAGAACGTCGGCAAGTGCAGCAGTTTTGAGAGTCGTATTTCGGACAACGTTTGTCCCCTGGGCAGACAATTCATTTAGGTGTTTTGCAACCTTAGTGCCTGCAACCAAAGAAAGATCGTGAGTTCCATAAACGGGGAGAGCGGGTTAGTTCGTATCCCCGCTGGCTTTTCTTGACTTGCTGGGCTCGATCTGATGATACTGTCTGTATTATTGGGCTAGCGTTGCTAAACAAATCTGTTTCAAAAACAAACATGCATGATTTTTTAAAAGCATAATGTATAATTAAAAATAATTTTGGGATGAACCGACGACCGTGACACGGCTCGGGACATTGCAACCTCTCCTGCTACTCCTCAAAATTCTGCACCAATTTGATGGGTGAATGACTCTGACTGTTGCTCGTGCGACGATTGGCTGTTGCTCGTGCGAGGATTGGCTGATCTTGCTTCAGAATTTTGAGGATGCCCCAATTTCCAATTGTGGGGAAAACTGAATTTTTTATTAAATTCTTACCAAACCCATAGGGCTGCCTACGTATTCCCTCTTAAACGGGAATCATGTCAGGCGTAGTTCAATTTACATCATTGAGAAAGCATAAAGATTACACATAGTAGCATTTTACTGCATCTGAATTGATTGGCTTTGGCCAGACTTCTCCGTCCATTTCTACCAGTATAAGTGCTCCTCCTGTTAGTACCCGGTGAACCATGTACAGACCCTGCCAGTTGGTAGATAACTTCCCTTTGGCTTCATCTTGATGTGGAAAGATCTTCTTCAGCACCAGCTGCCCCGGTGTGAACTGTCTAGGCTTGACGCTCTTGTTGAAGGCTCGGGTCATTCTGTTCTGATAAAGTTGACCATGACAGACTGCATTCATTCTCTTTCCGTCTATGAGGGCTAGTTGCTCATAACGGCTCTTTACCCATTCTGCNACAACCTTAGTACCATAAACTAGCATATAGGGAGTTGCCCTTGTTGAGGTGCGAACTGTGGTACGATATCCCGATAAGGCAAATGATAACTTCTCGTGCCACTGCTTGTGCCTTTCTATCATCTTTCTTAGTATCTTCTTGATGTTTTTGTTGGCGGCTTCTACAGCTCCATCCATCTGAGGTCTGTAAGCTGTGGAATTCTTGTGTTTGATCTTGAAAGCCTTGCACATAGCTTTCATCAAGTCACTGTTGAGATTGGAACCATTGTCGGTGATGATTGACTCAGGAATCCCGAATCGGCAAACAATACGGTCGCGGACAAAGTCTGCCACAAATTTCTTAGTCACTACTTTGTAGGATGCTGCTTCGACCCATTTGGTTAAATAGTCGATGGCTACCAGAATGAACCTGTGTCCGTTGGAGGCGGCAGGCTCGATTGGTCCAATAACGTCCATGCCCCAGGCGACGAACGTCCATGGTGAGCTTGTTTGGAGGTATCTTTATCATATCTGCGTATATCTGACAACGGTGGCATTTCCGGACATACTGGATGCAGTCCATTTCCATAGTCATCCAAAAGTAACCAACTCGGAGTATCTTCTTTGCCAGAACAAAACCGTTAATATGCGGGCCACAGGTCCCAGCATGAATCTCCTTTAGCATCTTGGATGCTTCCTTTGCGTCGACACAACGTAATAATACCAAATAGGGAGTCCTCCTATATAGGATTCCTCCGCTGTGAAAGAAGTTGTTGGATAGTCTTCGAAGTGTGCGTTTCTGAGTGGGATTCGCAAGCTCTGGTAATCTCCTTTTGCCAAATACTCCTTGATGTCATGAAACCAAGGATTTCCGTTTGCTTCCTCTTCGACATGGGCACAATAAGCTGGCTGATTATGGATCTTTACGGGAATAAGATCGATGAAATTCTTGTCTGGGTGTCGGATCATTAAGGACAAAGTAGCCAATGCATCGGCGAACTCATTCTGGATTCTAGGGACATGTCGAAATTGTATCTTCGTGAACCTCTTTCTTAATTCCTGTATATGGTGCAGATACGACAGTATCTTGGAATTCTTGGTAGCCCACTCTCCTTGTACTTGATGTACCAGCAAATCTGAGTCACCAATCACTAACAACTCCTGGACGTTCATGTCAATGGCCATGTTGAGACCTAAGATACAGGCTTCATACTCTGCCATATTGTTGGTGCAAGGGAATCTGAGTTTGGAATATACCAGATAATGCTGACCGATTTCTGATATTAAGACTGCTTCAATGCCAATTCCCTTGAAGTTCGCTGCTCCATCGAAGAACATTCTCCAACCGTCATAGGATTTTGCAATGTCTTCTTCTATGAATGATACCTCTTCGTCAGGAAAATACATTTTCAGAGGTTCGTATTCTCCATCTACAGGGTTCTCAGCAAGATGGTCTTCCAATGCTTGTCCCTTGACTGCTTTCTAAGTCACATAGATAATATCGAACTCACTCAGCAGGATTTTCCACTTGGCTAGCTTGCCAGAGGGCATGGGCTTCTAAAAGATGTACTTCAATGGATCCATTATCGATATGAGATATTTTGTGTAGGCACATAAATAATGCCTCAGCTTCTGAGCTACCCAAATCAAAGCACGACAAGTGCGTTCCAATAGAGAATATTTGGCCTCGTACGGAGTGAACTTCTTGCTGAGATAATAAATGGCTTGCTCCTTTCTTCCTGTTTCATAGTGCTACCCTAGAACGTAGCCGAAATCTCTATCTAACACTTCAAGGTAGAGTAACAGAGGTCTACCTGGCTCAGGTGGTACCAAGACTGGTGGTGTTGACAGGTATGCCTTGATCTTTTCGAAAGCCTTTTGACAATATCGGTCCACTTTATTTCGACGTCCTTCTTCAGCATCTTGAAGATCGTCTCACAGATAACTGTAGACTATTCTATGAATCATCTGATGTAATTAAGTCTCCCCAAGAAACTCATCACATATTTCTTATTCCTTGGCGATGGTAGTTCTTGAATGGATTTGACCTTTGATGAATCCAATTATATCCCTCGGCGGCTGACAATGAATCCGAGCAACTTTCCTGCAGGAACCCCGAATGCACATTTCGCGGGGTTCAACTTTAGATTGTATTTCCGCAACCTTTTGAAGAACTTCCTCAAATCTTCCATGTGGTCAGTGGCTTTCCTAGACTTGATAATAATATCATCCACGTATACCTCGATCTCCTTGTGAATCATGTCGTGGAAGATGGTGGTCATAGACCTCATGTAGGTGGCCCCTGCATTCTTCAGGCCGAATGGCATCATCTTGTAACAGTCACTCCCTACGGTGTAATGAAAGCCCTTTTCTCAGCATCTTCCTCATCCATCCAGATATGATGATAACTAGTGAAGCAATCCACGAATGATTGTAGTTCATGCTTGGCGCAATTGTCAGTCAGGATATGTATATTTGGCAAGTAAGTTGTCTTTCGGACTAGCCCGGTTGAGATCCCGATAGTCTACACAGACTCTGACCTTCCCATCCTTCTTTGGTACTGGCACAATGTTGGCTAACCATGTCGGGTACTCAACTACCCTGAGAACCTTGGCGTTGATCTGCTTGGTGACTTCTTCTTTGATTTTCAAACTCATGTCAGGTTTGAACTTCCTGAGCTTTTGTTTTACCGGTGGACACATTGGGCTAGTTGGAAATTTTTGAGCCACAATAGACGTACTTAGACCAGTCATGTCGCCGTACGACCAGGCGAATATGTCCTCATACTCCTTTAGAAATTCTGTGTATTCTTTCTTTTCTGACGGCGACAAATGAATGCTGATTCGTGTTTCCTTGATGTTTTCTTAATCTCCCTGGTTAATGATTTCAGTCTCGTCCAGGTTGGATTTAGGTCTGTTCTCAAAATTCTCAACTTCTTTGACAATCTCGCCAGGTATGTCATCTTTTTCTAAATCCACGTCCGTTTGCTGCGTTGTCTCGTTGCATGTCACAGTCATCGGTTCATCAAGACATGTAATAGTAATGTTGTATAGGTAAAGTAATGAGAGAAAAAATGATAGCAATAAATATTGATTCATAAGAAAAATTTAAAAATGCTTTTGATAAATTGAATGATTGTTTTGAACATTGAAGATCTTATTGCAGGAATTAAAATGCGAAAAAGAAAATCATTTTGTAATAAAAAAAACAATGAATAACACTCGTTTTAGCCTTGCTACCCTGAGGCTCGTCGGGCTTTGGTTGTCCTGACAGTCCAATTCTTGAGGTACATCCCTTTGCTCATAGACTGTATGGAAGGGCCTTCCTCCCCCTCCTCCTCGAGAATAACACAACAGTCCATATCATTGTCCTCCAGAAACAAGTTCCTCATTGCTGCAAGTGCTTGTTCTTCGTCTGATCCATAAATAACGCCGGCATGTTGGAAGGTCTGCTCCAGATGCGGTATTGGTTGCTCCAAAGGGTAATAAGGACCGCGCTATGGTGGCGACCAGTTTTTGAATTCTTCCCAAGTGTATTCGTATCCCAAACCGAATGTGGTGTCGTGCTTCTTGAGTTTGATAGGTTTGGAGATCCACTGAAGGTTCTTGCCGAGCCCTTTACCTGGCTCGTACCCTCGCCAACTCATCATGCTTATGATCTTGCTATCCCACCATTTGTCTTTGTCGATAGTGTTGACCCGTTCAATGTGGTGGTAAGTTTCTCCGCCTGGCTTCCTTCTTCCTTCAATCACTGGGATAGTCTGGCGACTGTAAATAGGGTTGCTACCGTCACCATGAATAATCACCTCTTGGTGGTTCCACTCAAACTTCACTTCCTGATGTAGCGTTGATGTTACGGCCCCAACAACATGGATCCAGGATCATCCCAATAACAGATTGTAGGACGCTGGCACATCTATCACTTGGAAGTCCACCTCGAACCAAGCTGGCCCCATTTGCAGGCATAGGCTGATCTCACCAATGGTGTACCTCTGAGATCCATCGAAGGATTTCACGTTGATCGCTCCATCCTTTATCTCATGCAGCTCTTTACCCAATTTCTTGAGCGTTATCAGCGGACAGATGTTAAGACTGGATCCTCCATTGATCAGGATTCTGGTGATGAAATAATATTCGCATTGCACAGTGATGTCTAGTGCTTTGCTATGGCCCAACCCTTCAGGAGGCAGATCGTCCTCATGGAAAGTGATCTTGTGACTCTCCAACACTTGGCCCACCATATTAGTGATTTCTCCACTAGTGATGTTGTTTGGCACATAGGCTTCATTCAACACCTTCAATAAAGCATCCCTGTGCGTCTCGGAATTCTGCAGCAAAGAGAGGATGGATATTTGCACTGTCATTTTGTTCAGATGGTCGATGACCGAATAATCCTTGGCCTGTAATTTCCTCCAAAGGTCGTCCGGACCTGTCTCGATAATGGGAGGCCGATTGGAAGCCTGCCTGCTGGATTCATCCAGATGTTCAGGGGTATAGACTCTACCAGTTCTTGTCATAACCTGCGCTGCAACAACTTCTTCAGTCTTGACTTTGCCTTTCCTTCTCGCCTCGGCTGTATAGTCCCATGGTATAGCATTTGTATAGAAGGGTGGCATGGTCGACATCGCCACTGGAATTGGTGCGACTATCCTTACTTCAAGTGGAACATGTGCCTCGGGTGGCAAGACTGCAACCTCAAATGGTGGGGGTGCATTTGCCGGAGACACGAAATCAAATTCAATTGATGCTGGTGTCGTTGCAGGTGGCGCTGCTTCAAACTCAAGAGGCATGGAAATATTTACCTCATCATCCTCAGACGGTTGAATCTGGACTATGATTGGGTTGAGAGTGACTGCAGGTTTCTTTGGATCATCGCCTTCTGCAATCAATCCGATTGATCCCTCGAGGTCCCAATCATCTTCTATTTCAATCAAGTGGATGCCTCCATCCTTATGGTCTGGAAGAGGATTGTTGCAGACATTTGGAGCAGATTCCTTTGCCACGATGACCTTATTGTCAATCAGGGATTGTATCTTGTCCTTCAAAGAGCGGCATTCATCGATGGTGTGCCCCTTCATGCCGGAGTGGTATGCACAGGACTTGTTTGGGTTGACCCATTGAGAAGGATTCTCAGGGGTTGCAGCAGGGATGGGGGTAACATAATCAGCAACTTTGAGCTTCTCATACAGCTGGTCGGTGGGTTCAGTGATGGCGGTAAACTGTTTTGGAGGTCTGCGATCAAAATTAGGACGAGGTCTAGGGATGTTTTGACGGGTAGGGGGTGATTGGTAATGAGATAGTTGGGAATTGTAAGTGTGGTAGACAGGAGCGGGTTGTAAGTATCTGGGTGAAGCAGGTTGATATGTAGGTGGTGGAGGTGATTGATGAGTTGGTGGTGGAGGTGATTGATAAGTGGGTGGTGGAGCTTGGTATGAGGGTGAGGGTGCTTGGTAATTTGGGGTTGGTTGATATGTGAGTGGAGGTGTTGGGTAAGTTTGGTATTTGAGTGGGGATTTGGTTCTTTGTGCAACCATCATGTCTTACGCGTCTCTTTTCTTAGACACACCACCAGACTGCAAAGCCTTGTTTGTTGCTTACGAGGCTTCAAAATTTGTGACCATACCTCTCTTGATACCTTCTTCAATCCGTTCACCTAATTTGATAATATCGGAGCACTTGTGGTTCTCAATCATCATCAACCGTTCATAGTACTGCGGGTCCTGGGCTCGGACAAGGAACTTGTTCATCTGCTCCTCTTCTAAGGCGGGTCTGACCTTGACAGCTTCAGACCTTCAACGAGTAGCGTACTCGCTAAATGTCTCTGTGGGCTTCTTTTTCAAATTCTGAATATAGAACACGTCTGGTGCGTTCTCTGTGTTGAACATGAATCTGTCCATAAAGTCAGATTCCATGCTCATCCAATTCGACCAATTCTTGGGATCTTGGCTGATGTACCAAGACAACGCATCTCCTTTCAAGCTCCTCATGAACAACTTCATGTGGATCCTTTCATCCTTCCCTACTCCAACCAGCTTGTCATAATAAGTTCTCAGATGGACCCTTGGATCACCTGTACCATCAGACATTTCAAACTTAGGAGGTTTGTATCCCTCGGGCAGTTCGACAGCGGGCTGTATGTAGAGGTCTTCATAGTTCAACCCTTCGAATCCCTTGATTCCCTCGACGCCTTGAACCTAGCTGGTCAGCTTCCTAAGTTCCTCGGCCAAGTTCTTTATAAGCAGGTCCTTTTCGTCAGACTCAGGTGTGTATGTGATACGGGAGTGGAGTGTGGCATGGTCTCCACGTAGATGGGATTTTTATGGTGGCCTAGCACATGAGTGTGGAAATGGTCATTTGTGGAGTTCTGAGGTTCTGGGATAAGCAGTGGAGTGTTGTTTGGAGTATGGCAGGCATTGAATTATACTGGAAGAGTTTGGTTCTTTGGTGGGGTGGTGTGATGATGAGTTGCGGGATGATTTTGCTGCTTTGGGATGTTTTGAGGAGGTGTAGGATTCTGGATGTTGACGTCTGGGACATTGATAGGATTCTTGATCAAGCTCTTCTTGAAACATTGACAACTTCCGTTCCAGCTGCGACACAGTTTCATTCTAAATCCAAATACCCTGGCCATCAGTGGCCTCTACCCGTTCAACCACATTCTCATTTCTGTTGTTGCCTGAATCTTCCATTTTCTTTTTGCCTTTGTTCTTGCCTTTGGGAGGACTAAGAGGTGGAGAGGGTGGAGGGCCCCTGGATCTTGTAAGATAGAATGATGAGGCCAGAGTGCACGAACTAACCTTTGGGGAGGCGAATAAATAAATAAAGAAAGAGGAAAACAAAAGCAAAAGGTAGCCAAGTCAGTGAGGATTATGAAAAGTATTGCGGTATTTAAACACATAGAGCGGGAATGTAAAGCGCGTCCTAATTTGGGGACCTCTTTTGTGCCCGAGGTAGGCCTAGAGACAAATTGATTTGGAGAACTCAAGATGATAAATGACTCATTTTATTGATAAGAAAATAGACGAATCCTAAAACGACACTAAATAAATAGGAAGTAAAGGTCACTAATGGCCATTGGCCTTATTACATTGATAAAGTAAAAGAAAGAAATTCCTATCTACTTGGTCCCAGAAGGACCTTCCCCAAACTCGACATTCTTGCTTCCCTCATACCATTTCCCCAGCTCGCAAATTCCCAACAATAGGTATGCTCTGGCTAGATGTCCTCCTTCGGTCCTTTCGGCCTTTTGACGGTCTTCAACCATTTTGAGAAATTTTTCCTCCAGCTCCACTATGCCTCGCTCCAAATACCCTAACCTTTTGTTGGTGCTGATAGCCATATCTTTCCATTCCTCGATCAGTTTCTTGCTACACTCATGTATTTCGCGTGCTCATCCTCACACTCACGGATCCTCTTGCGCAACTGGTTGTTTTTGACTTGTGCATCGACCTTTTCATCTATAACCCTGTGGCCCTGAACGAACCCTGGCTCGCTCAGACCACCCCAATTTTCTGCCAATCAACCAGGATAGAAAGGGGTACAAACGGCATGATATCTTTTTGGCTCGATGGTGTCCTTCTCCATTACAGTCTTGCAGTGCCACATGTGCTGGGCTTGGCACTTGTGAGGACTATCGTCATTTTGGAAGTCAGCTCGAAGATGGCTCATCTTGTCGACCCTGGGTATGACTTGCTTCCTACCCGCTTGCCTCATAACTCGAAGAGGGACGTAAGGGTATGTTCCTCTTAGACCAATTAGTATTAGGAATGGTGCATCTCTGGAACGGGCGATGAACTCCTCTGTCGAAAACCACTCGAACATCCACTAAACCTGTTCTTCAGTCAGATTATCAAAGATCTCGACCTATCCTTTGGCGTTCTCAGGCTGAGCAAACATGTCAGGGATATAATTCATTCACTTTGGATGGTGGAAAGCGATGTGGTAATTCCAAACTCTTTGATGAATTTCTTGTCGGTATTCGCCCTTTTGTAGATGTTCCATGAGCCAAAGCTGAAGTAGTAGATTGTAGCCTTCGAAGTGTCTTGCCCCTCATTGACACTTTTCTAAGGCTCGATATATGTCTGCAATGATCATGGGCACAATGCTGAAGTTTTCCCCACCAATTCCTTCCATTAGTGTCTTGGTTACCATGGCGAGTCTAGTGTGGATTCTTTCCCTCTTTATTGGAAACACAATCAGACCCAAGAAGCAAAACATGAAGATGAATACTCTACGATGGATGTGTCCCAAGGATGTGACGGCAAACTCGTCGTGGTAGGTATGGTATGATTTGCGATGACCGTACCTTTAGTACAAGTAGTCAAAAGGGATGTATGACTTCTTTAAGCATACCAGTTCTGCATTCTTCTTCAGATCCATCATTTTGAGGAAACCTTTGCCTGTGCGGTTCTCAGGTATTAGCAACCCTGGGGTTTCCCATACTAGGACAGTCAGTCCTCCTATTGACTCTAACAAAGGTGTCATTTCAATGTCCCCAAAGAGGAACACGAACCTTTCACAATCCCAGAATAGGGTAGCAGCCTCTATTATCATGGTGTTAGGCTGGATTTCTGGGAGAGATGGTAGATTGCCCAAGTATTTTCTGAAGAGATTTTTGTCACTAGAATGTAAATCTTCCCACCAACTTAGCAATCTTGGATGGATATTGGAGACCATGCCGAATCTGGGGACTTCGTGCCTCATTTTTCTGCAAGGCAAACAAGGTTAGGCCCTTACCCCCACCAGACTCGACTATTTAACATCAACAATTAGCATAAAGCATTTTGTTCTCCAAATAAATACATAGAACGTGATGATGTCCGTTTGGGTTTAGAGAAACCCAGTGGACTTTTGGATAAGGCAATCTTAAAAGCTATCGTGCGAACCGCACTTTAGACTGGCTAGGTTTGACCATGATGCATGAAACAACACAACGGAGTAAGGTTTCTATGGGGTTTTAGACTGGTACCCTCGAGCGGACAACTCAAGGGGGAAAGGCACGGAACCATCGACTGCACCGCTGATCGACTAGTTTTACCGCAAATAAGACTTTCCAAATTTAGGGGGTAATAATATAGGAAGAGCGCAACCACTCATCAAGCGTTGCTATAGTATTTTGTTTGGCACGAGTGGAGTATGAATGTTGAGCTTGATTATGCAATAATAAATAAGCATTAAAAACATTTTGTCATGTATTTGCACGTTAGGAAAGCAGTAAATACAACATTTTATAATTTAAAAGTGGTTACAAAGGAAGGAAACAGAAAAACATATCAGTTACTTTTGAAGAAAAAAAATAAATGCTTAAATAAATAGACAAGTAATTGCACATAAGGGAAATGGGAAGAGGTACAAATTCACAAAGCAATTTCAAAATGGTAAAAGCCTGAAAGTCCCCAGCAGAGTCGCCATGCTGTCGCGCCCTCTCTTTCCTCACGGAGATCGGGTTTATGACATTCGGTTGGGACAACTCTTTCCTTTTGGAAAAGGGGTTTGTGTTTTTGAGAGTCGCCACCTAATGATTTTTAAAGGTGCGTAAGGACACCAAAGGGGTTCATTTAAAACTACGTTGTGAACCAGAGATAGGGTAAGGTCTTGAAATTATCCTAAGGGGAAGGTGTTAGGCACCCCTCAGGATCCACAAGTGTGGTTCCCAGCCAAACAACTTTTGTGAATTTGTACGGCTTAGCAAACAAACAAATAAAGTCTCAAATAAGAGGGGATTTAAGTCTTAAGCATGCTAATGTTTGAAAATGGTAAAGAATGTTAGATTTTGAAAGGATTACGATCTAAGCATATAAAGGGTATCCTAGGTTTATAATAATATGGATCACGTCAGTACAATACCTGGTAATCACTCCTCAAAGAGGGGCTACACGTGGTATTAGCGTACCGATCATCATATCCATATCTACTCACCCCGTAAAGGTAATAAGAGCGGGTGTTGGTCAACGACCTCTATTGCATGTTGTTACCCGTCCCTTCCTATCAGTCCCAGAGGAATTTAGGACTTCTATCCTATAAGGGAGGTGCTAGGCAGACCCTCAGGTTTAAAGGCAAAACACTAAGCGACAAACAAGAAACATATAGGACTGCAATTAAGGGGGATAAACATACAGACAGGAAAAGGCTCAAGTACCTCCACACATAGTACACATAAACAACATGACTCATACACAGTTAAGGTCCAGATGCAGGTTCAGATCCTAAGCATGGTATCTAAGTGATAACACAAAGACAGATTTATTGCATAATTCAGAAAGGAAGTCTTAATCAGGCTTGCCTGTTGGTTTTAAACATGCTGACAGTTGAACACTAATCACAAAGGACAACTCTGGTTTTATTTCTTTATGGCTGATTACCTAAGACTTGCCTAGGCGTGTAGCAGTTGTACAACTTTGTTAAAAGGGTTTCAGATTACCAATCCTAATAACATGTGATTCTAAGTGTGTACAAAGGACTGATTGACAGTTTATCTAGAACATGGGATTGTTTCAGACATGTATATTTAAACTAGGTGTAGTTAAATGAGTATGATCCTATAACATGATGTCTAATGCAGAATGATGCATATGCAGTTGGTAACGACCCGACCGGTCATTTTGAGCTCTAGCGCGTCGTTTAGCAGTTTGAGGTCATGAACAACTTTACTTCAAGTATTATGACTTGTAGGTGTGGTCGGAACTGAATTTCAAGAAGTTTGGAGTCAATTTAGGAAGAAAATTCTCAATTCGGAAGCCTTAAGTCAGAAGAATCAACTAAGATTGGAATTTTGAGTAAACGACCTCTGAATCAGGATTTGAAGGTTCCAGCAGGTTTGTATGATCATTTCAGACTTGGGCGTATGTCCGGATCGGGCTTTAGATAACCCGGGAGCATTTCGGCGCATATTATGGAAGATAGCATTTTAGAAGAATTTCATAAATTTGGGTTGTAAGGCATTTCAGTGTTATAGATGTCTGTTTGGGATTCTGAGTTTGGGAATAGCTTCGCATGGTGATTCTCGAGTTGGAGGCGTGATCGAAAGAGAATTCGGATGTCCGTAGGTCATTTTGAAGTCATTTGGCTAAAGATAGAAATTTGAAGGTTTTTGAGAAGTTTGACCGAGAGTTTGACTTTTTGATATAGGGGTCGGATTCCAATTCCAAAAGTTGGAGCAGGTCCGTAATGTCGAATATGACTTGTGTGAAAAATTTGGGGTCAATCGGACGTGATTTGATAGGTTTCGGCATCAGATGTAGAAGTTTGAAATTTCAAAATTCATAAAGCTTGAATTGGAGTCGGATTCATGATTTGGACGTTGTTTGATGTGATTTGAGGCCTCGAGCGAGTTCGTATCATGTTTTGGGACATGTTGGTATAATTGGTTAAGCTCCCGTGGGACTCGGGTGGATTTCGGAAGGCTAACGAAATGGATTTCGGGTCAAAATAGCTGCTGAAATTTCTGCTGCAAATCTGTTATGGAAAGCAACGGATGCATCAAAGAGCTAACTTTGGAAGCGTATATATCAAAATCTATAAAGAATCTGGAAATTTTCAAAACCAAAAAGTTGTATCCCTTGAATTATATTTTCCATAAAGTTAAACCATTCATTATTTGGACATTTTATCAGAAAGTTATGGTCGATTGAAGATGGCTACTGGAGCAGTTTCGACAGAATTTTCTGATGCATGGAGCCGACTTTAGAAGATCATATCTCGGAATATATAAAGCGTTATATGGTGTACAACCTATCAAATTAAAGATCTTCGAGTCTAGTTTCTAAATATTAAAACTTTTTGTCATTGGGATATTTCTAAAAGGAGTTATGGGCGTTTTAACAGAAGGTGTACTGCAAGGGAAAATTGCAATAGGATGTACAACCTGCACAACGCAAGGTACAACTCGATGAAGCCTGGGAAGATTGTTTTAAACACGAGTTTTGGCCCATTTCTTTCATTTCTATCATTTGGTTTGGCGATTTTACAGAGCTCAAGGAGGGAGTTTTTACCAAGCAACACTAGGTAAGTGATTTCTTCCTATTTTTGAGTTAAATATGTGATCTTACATGGATTTAGACATGGAAATTAGTAGGAAATTAGAATTTTTGGAGGAAAACCTAGAAACTTGTATTTTTTGGATCTTACCATGAATTTGAGCATGAAAATTAGAGCAAATTATATATTTGAGTTAGTAAAGCTATGGGTAGAATTTATCTTCGAGAAATTTCATAATCCAGGCACGTGGGCCCGAGGGCATTTTGGTCAATTCCTTAAGCGGAGATGGAAATTTATATAATTTGAATTGTTAACAAATATTAGAGTATAATCTCATTGGTTTGTCATTTTTTGGATAGTTTTGGGGCGGTGTGTATCCATTGGAGTCGTCGGAAGGGCTTGGAAGCCGGTTATGGAACTTCGGAGCGAGGTAAGTCTCCTTTCTAACTTTGTGAAGGGGAATTGTCCCCATAGGTGAACTAAATAAATACATGCTATTATTTGCAGGGGCTACGTACGCACGAGGTGAAGGGAGTCTGTGCGTAGCTACTATTATGCCATGTTCGGGTAGTCTAGGACCCACTAACATGCTTTACTTGTTGTACTTGTGACCTTGTCAGTAAAATATCATGTGATGCTTTCAATTAGTATCTAAATTTCTGAGAATGATAGAGCTTACTTTTCTTAATCACCTAGAAGGAGAATTGATTCTTCCTTGGATAATTGTGTTTCGGATAAATCTATAGAGTTTGGAACCCTGTCGAAATTGGAAAGTAAATCTCCAGAAAGGTTTTAAATACTATTCTCATGTTTATTAAAAGGAGAATTTTATCACTTCATTGAACAACAAATTTTCCTAATAAAAATGTAGTTTATTGGTGTGAATATGTGTAACTTTGGGTGCCTGAGTCGCATGTATGATTAGCGAGCAGGATGACCCTGTATTTATGTACATTTATACAGGGACCCGAGTCATAGGTATGATTCGCGAGCGGGGTAGCTCTAGTATTATGTTAACCGCGTCGCATGTTCGATTCACGAGTGGGGTAGATAAATGCAAGGAGTAGCTTCAGGCTAAGTGAGAGAGCCCACCGCCTGTGATGGGGTTGCAGGAATATCATCTCATGGGGTTGCAGATTATTGGCAAGTTATTTCAGTTAAAGGGAACTGAGTAAAAATGGTAATTGTGCATGGGATTCGATTAATATTTGCAAAAGTTGGCCCTATTGGACCAGGGTTAGGTTTTGGGAGTGTTCTATGTTATTTTCAGCGTGCATGATAGTATTGGAGGAGTGAGAGAAATAAACTCCGGATTGTAGAAAGATTATCAGGAGGATATGAGACGGGTTACAGGATTTAGGCAGCATGATATCGTGAATCAAGGTCACTCGGGATGAGTGAGGATTGAGTTGCTATGACTTGAATGTGGTTACTATTATTTGTGAGGCAGTTAAGAATGATTAAAAGAAGATAGATTGATTAGCCATGGTTGAAATGGCACATTTATGGCAGTGATCAGTTCCTTCGGTGTGATTGAGTTATATGTATGGTTTGTGGCGGTATGTGCGAGGCTTGTCGGTCGTCGTGATAGATTTTATTTGGAAGCATTCAAGCACTATGGCTTGTCATGGGTGGGCGGACCCCGGAAGTGTTGTGGTGGTATAGACTAATACTTAAGGATTTGCAAGTATGGTGACTGTGGAAATTCACTCGTGTGTTTCAGTGGTTCTCCCGAATTGAGGTAAGTAAAAGGTTTTTATATGATGAAGTGTTCACCCTATTAATGGTTCAGGAGTTATGATGGAATTCTTGCGCAATCTCATATTGGCATGTTAGGTGCAGTAAGCAGTACGTAATTGGAAGTAAGGATCAAGATTGTGGTTCGGTGTTGGAAAGGATGTCATGAGCTCGAATGAGCAAGAAAAAGTGATTTGAAAGTCCAGAGTAAGCTGGTGTTATCTTTAGTATCACCTGAGATCGATATTCGGTGGAACAGGTTTTGCATCCTAGTTATGGGTTCTTGATTTGTTTTACAGCGTTCGTATGGCCAGTGGTGGATGTGCATACTTGCTACCTTGTGTGGAAGGTCGTGGGAGCATGACCACGGGATGATCGTATGAGTGTGACATGTAGTCACTTAATGGATTGAAGATTTGGACTGAGTATAAAGAAGTGTAATATTGCTTGTTTGAAAATTTATGCCTGGAGGGCATTCAGTTCATTTGGTTATGAATTGTGGGATGTTTGTCTCGGTTATGATGGTTTTCCTTGCGTGTTATGAGAGGAAGTGGGTTAATATGGACCCAGGTAAAAGATATTAGCATAGTTCGGTGCGAGCAAAATCAGCTTGAAGTGTGTGAATGGGTTTAAACATGATTAAGGGCTTCATGTGAGGCAGATATGTTCATTTTAGTATAGTTCTCCTCAAGGAGGGGTGTTGGAATACCAGGTGATTGTTTCGTCTTCGTAAAATTCATGTAATATTATGATTGTGCCGTGTGAGTTGTGAAACGGCTTGATAATTTCTTATGGTAGCATATGGCTTTATCAGTCTCCCCGTGATGGTATTATGCACTTAGCATGCTTGTGACCGGTATTCGGTGTTTTTGTGGTAATGAGCAACTTAGCTCGGTGTGTATATCCTTATGTAAATTTCATATGTGGATCGGGTGGAACGCCGCCACAGGTATGTTATTTGGATCGGGTTGCACGCCGCAACAGTGTGCTGATGAGTAAGGTTCCTATATTTATTTTTCTTGTGTTTTACTTTCTATTTTCCGAGAAGAGTTCATATTAGTTGCGTGAGTTGAGTAGTCCCTTCTTGAGTTATTTCTTTATGTATCATGTTCGAGTTGTGGCCTATTGGCGCATTGTGGCATCGTGTGAGATTGTTGGTCATGTTTGGGATGATTTGTTTCTGAACAGTTCATACTGGGTGAGACGAGATTATTGGTATGCGGAATATATTAAAGGACAATTACCCTTATTTGGTTCGTAATGAGATGAGGATCTAAGTCAAGAGGAGAGACTCAATGTTTGGTTAACTCTGCAGCTGGTTAGGAATTTCTACACATCTCCTTGTTGTGGTGGTATCGTCAGCATTATAGCAGGATGTATGTATGTATATTATAAGGTGCATTGGGAGCATCAGATTCGTAGAATTTTGGCTGTTAAGGTTCAGGGAATGTCATGGTGGCTAGATGATGAATTATGCGGTGCATGGTGCTGATTCAGCAAAGGTAAGCAGTCGTGTTCTGGTACCTCGTGTGGTAGTTGGTACGGTGTTCATATATTGGAAACAGACCTGGCAGAGAATTTCAAGTGTTGGAACTGGGTTCTGAGCTTATTGTATGGATAAAAGAGGATATCTTCAGATTTGATCAAGCGAATGTGCTCAACTGGGTTGTGGTAGCACGGGCAGGTGCACGAGGTGTTAAACAGTGATTTCAGATAACTCCAGAGCAGTTCTTGGCACATTCAAGGACGAACATATGTTTATGTGGGAGAGAATGTAACGACCTGACCAGTCGTTTTGAGCTCTAGCGCGTCGTTTAGCAGTTTGAGGTCATGAGCAGCTTTATTTCAAGTATTACGACTTGTAGGTGTGGTCGGAACTGAATTTCAGGAAGTTTGGAGTCAATTTAGGAAGAAAATTCTCAATTCGGAAGCCTTAAGTCGGAAGAATCAACTAAGATTGGATTTTTGAGTAAACGACCTCCGAATCAGGATTTGAAGGTTCCAGCAGGTTCGAATCAACTTGGACATTTTATCAGAAAGTTATGTTCGATTGAAGATGGCTGGTGGAGCAGTTTCGACAGAATTTTCTGATGCATGGAGCCGACTTTAGAAGCTCATATCTCGTAATATATAAAGAGTTATATGGTGTACAACCTATCAAATTAAAGATCTTCGAGTCTAGTTTTTAAATATTCAAACCGTTTGTTATTTGGATATTTTTACAAGTAGTTATGAGCGTTTTAACAGAAGGTGTACAGCAAGGGAAAATTGTAATAGGATGTACAACCTGCACAGCGCAAGGTACAACTCGATGAAGCCTGGGCAAATTGTTTTAAACACGAGTTTTGGTCCATTTCTTTCATTTGGTTTGGACGATTTTGCAGAGCTTAAGGAGGGATTTTCACCAAGCAACACTAGGTAAGTGATTTCTTCCTATTTTTGAGTTAAATATGTGATCTTACATGGATTTAGACATGAAAATTAGTAGAAAATTGGGATTTTTGGAGGAAAATCTAGAAATTTGTATTTTTTGGATTTTAAAATTAGAGAAAATTGTATATTGAGTTAGTAAAGCTATGTGTAGAATTTATCTTCGAGAAATTTCAGAATCTGGGCACGTGAGCCCGAGGGCATTTTTGTCAATTTCTTGAGCGGAGATGGGAATTTATATAATTTGAATTTTTAACAAATATTAGAGTATAATTTCATTGGTTTGTCGTTATTTGGATAGTTTTGGGGCGTTGTGCATCCATTAGAGTCGTCGGAAGGGCTTGGAAGCCGGTTATGGAATTTCGGAGTAAGTTAAGTGTCCTTTCTAACTTTGTGAGGAGGAATTGTCCCCATAGGTGAACTAAATAAATATATGCTATTATTTGCGGAACGCACGAGGTGACAGGAGCCCGTGCGTAGCTACTATTATGCCATGTCGGGGTAGTCTAGGACCCACTAGCATACTTTACTTGTTGTACTTGTGACATTGTCAGTAAAATATCATGTGATGCTTTCAATTAGTATCTAAATCTATGAGAAGGATAGAATTTACTTTTGAGCCTATAGCATTTCGAATATCGATTTGAGGCTGACTCCACCATCTCCTCCGCCCTGTGTACCTCGACCACCAGATCGTCCTTCTCTGCGTACGCTACCTTCGGGATCGGCACCCAAATTTTTATTTAGGGCGATATGAGATTTGACATCGACGGGATTAGAAATTGGTACTCCCTCGAGATTATCCTGAGGCACCTCGACCCCTGGGGCGGTGATATTATCGTTTATCCCATGGAATCCGAGGCTGAAAACAAAAACACTTACAAGAACAAGCATAAAGTAAGTGTGTTATCGGAGTCAGTATTAAGCAATCACTATTATCCTTGGCTCTAAACTGTTTACTCTAAAATTTGGATAACAATTAACTTACATTACAATTTTAAGGATATGTGATTTAACCCAACACTAACTGATAAATAATAAGGTTAATGATAATAATCAAATAGTAAAGAAAAGCAAATCAGTATTTGAATAGAACTCAGTCTTCAAGTTAGAGCACTATCGAACTAATTAGTGCAAGAACAGTTTGGAAATATAGTAAGATGATGAACAAGAATGTAAGCGAGAGAGAATTATATTGCTTTTGTATCTGTGAACAACGTGTCTTACAAATGATTACAACTTCCCTTTATATAGTAGAGGAATTATACTTATGGTATAACTCTAATTACAGAAGGAAATCTCATGATTAGCTGATTAACCGTTTCTGATTTGGTTCGTTCCGAGATGTACGTCGTGATCCTCGACCAGTCACGGATATCTCGCTTTTGAATTATCTTGTCGTCTCCAATCTTACTCGGTGCCTGTTTCACTTGGCTTCGGTAGCTACCAACCTCGATTTCGACAGATACTTCGATTTTGAACTTGGTACATTATTCTCGTGATTAAGTCGAAGTCAACCTTCGATGCAACCTCCTGATCTCGATCAAATAGTAAAATATAGGCCCGATTTTAACCGTATACAGTATGTTTAGCCGAACATCACTTAGTGCACTACTTTGAACACATAACCTTCTTTGTGTTGCTTTTGCTTTTTCATATACTCTCGTCCAGTATTCAAGTGTCATAAGGCTATGATATAAGTAGAACTAGATTCAACAAATAATTAGGAGAGCAGATCCGATACAAAGTGATATATTAAAGACACAAATGTACTCATGGTTGTCCTTATGGCATATCGATTTCCTTCATCAACTTCGGTCTCTTAAATCAGATAATTGAAGGAAATTAAAAGTGTACGATCTTCTTAAACATGTCAATTAAAAATTACTTAACAACATAAAAAGCGATAACAAAAAAGGAAAATAACGACAATATTGAAAAATAAAATCAATAAAACCTACTATAATATATTTGATTTGACTTGCTAATATAGCAAGTTGACTTAGTCGATGTTGTTTCCATTTCTTTCTTTTTTTTGTGGGGGGGGGGGGGGGGGGGGTTGTAAAAAATTGATAAACCCAATCATAGCACCCGTAAACAACAACAAAAAATTGGTTACTTAGATTTTTCCTAGAGTTTTAACAACTACATCCCATCTTTAACAATTTCTCTTACTTTTTGGGCAATTTAACTGAAATGTCGTTGTACATCATAGTCCGACTCGCTGGAAATACTTCGCATATTTCAATACTCGTGCCACTTTTTCTATTTTGAGACGTCCTAAAATTGTCTTATAATGTTCCATTTGTTATAAACAATATTTTATTTATGGCAAATGTCTATATTTTAGAAAGATCTTAGGGATTTTATTTGGTGGCTAAATCACTCTTTCCCTATAAATAAAGGGGTCTTATTTCATTGTAATTGATCCCAAAAATCAATAAGAATTTTCTCTCTACTTTTCTCTGCAATGCTCTTCTTCTTATTTTATTATTTTATAACAAGTTATCAACACGAGACTCTAACCAACTGAGTAGAAGCTTCGGGATTGAGCATAATGATTGTCAATTGTTCCATGAACTTCCTTCATGATTAAATTTTGGATTTAAGGTAAGTATTTTACCGTATTTTTCTCTTTTATTCTATAATTTGATTTTAAATACAAACAAAGACGATAAATTTTGATTGTAACTCTAATGGAGTTTGAAAGAAATTATAACCACCCAAAGTGGTAAACTTTTTATGCCTTGCCATGATCATTTCATGTATGATTGTGCGCAAAGAATTGAAAATCAGTCACATTAAATTTGCTCAATTCTCATTCCCTTAAGAGAATGTGATAGAAGTATATGATAACTCTGAAAGAAGACAAGATTATTACTATGAATGTATGAATGGATGTGGACGTCGCAATAAACGAAATTATAATCGTCATCATTGTGGTAATGAGAACAATAAGGATTCTCAAAATAATCCTTCACTTTGTGAAAGTAATATTTGTCATCGATTTGACATGAGATTTTGTAAAGCACATATAGATGATTATGGTCCGTTCATGATGTGAATGTGACAACATGTGATTTATGAATATATATATTCATTCTTGAAAGAATATGAATGTGATAATGGTAGTGAATATACCACACTCACCTCTAGAAGTAGGTTTGAGATGATATAAGAAAATAATGTCATTATTATGGCATGAATGGTCATTGATCACGTACCTATTGTGATTATGTCAAATATTTTGGCAATGTGATTATTAAAAGACAGCGGTAATGCAAGAAATAGATCTTACATATAATTTTGACCATGACCATAATGGTATAACTTTCTCCCTAAAAGTTTATTCACCATATAGATGTTGATGAATATGTGGTAGTACAAAATTAAGTGAGAGCTCTGGAAGAGCTAATTATTACTATTTTGGAGGAATACAATTGATTATCATGTCAATTTATTGTGTCATAGTAAGTCTCAAAGAAACTTATTGAGTTTCTAAAATATTCGCAAAAGCGGTTGGTTATATTGAGGCTATAAATAAAGGAAAGATTTAATATCTTCTGATACTACAACTTGTAGCGGGATAATATGTATGTGAAAAGCTACCCGCTTTATTCTCCAATTTGTACTACACAAATAAAAGAATACCACAATAAAGTAGATTTTATTGATATAAAAACCCATATCATAATAAACTTGGAGTTTATTGATAATTGCAACGTCATGGTGTAAACCTGAACTTTATCAATATTGATAATTTATTCAGTTGGCATAATTGGTTTAGCCATATCAAATTTAAGTATGATGTGCAAAAATAAAAGAGAATTTACAGGAGTAAATATTAAAGAACTAAAAAGTTCTTTACGAATTCTCTTATGTTGCTTGTTCTCATTAATTAATAGACCAACTAAAAATTGGGATTGAATCACATGAATCCTGGAAATATCAAAGGTGAATTTGGGCTCATTCACCTGCCTCGTATACCATATAAGATGCATCTATGAGATGGTTACATGTGCGATGTGTTTGCGAGGTAACTTGCTCAATAATTTAATTTAGAGCATAATTTTCAGATTTTCTATTCAAGATAGTCTATCTTGATAAGTTGGTTTACACCACAACTAGTTTAGCCAGATGTTTGTTGAGTGCCTCCACTTAATAGTTAAACGATTGCCTATGAGAACAAAGTTATCTATATCAGTTTGATGTACTTTATATATGAAAGTATATTACATTCTTCCCTCACAAGTGCTTCAGGGTCAGGAACCAAATAATTCCGTCGTATTATTATTAATGTGCAGTGTATATTTTGATTAGCACCATAATGCACAAAGATGAATTTCCAAAGTTGAAGAAGTAAGTTAGTTTTTCTAACATGAGGGGAAGACAAGATAAACAGTTGAAAAAAGTTTCATGGAGTGAATTATTATTAATAGATCTCGATCCTCGAATAAGATAATATAAACTTAAAGTTCATAAAAAGATAATTCATCTACAGTATATTGCAAAGCATGACAGACGCATTTGCTGACCCAAACAAAATAACTATATTCTCACTGAAAATGCTCATATTAGAATAAGTCCTAGAAGGACAAAGTCTATGCATGGTACGCTTAAAGCATATAGACAAATTGGTTTCAAATAGAATTCTTGATAAATAAGATAAGCAAACGATCAAAATGATAATAATTAGGAGGCAAGTGATCTAGAAGATCACATGACATAACACTTTATAAAATATCAGGAGAGGTTCAGGTACCTGAAAATATGAATGAAGAGATCTCTATGTTATGTCTTTATGAAAAAAAAAATTGGAACCGATATAAAATATTCGTCGTCGACATCTATGATAGCGCTAAGTATAGATGAGGATCTTAATTTTGTCAAATACAGACACAAAAATATTGGCAAAATGGAAAAAACAAAATTCGAATAGAATTGGTTTCATATGAAAGATGTAGTTTTGGACTTGCAGTTCAAACACTTGAAAGTATAAAGTCAATGGTGTGTGCAATTGCCTTTATCTATCTTATATGTCTAGCATGCCATAAAAACTTGGTATGCATCTAAAGTCAATTCATATGGCTTATATGATTTAACTTATATGACAATTCATGAAGAATTTAAATTGTTCAAAACATATAAAATTCTTGGTCATGAAGTACTACATCCTAAGTACAATTTGTGCACATTTCTATTTTGCTATAATTATAAGATGATAACGTGATAGTGAGAATTTTCAAGGTGCAACATATTGAGTTAATATGTGTGATTTATTCACCAAATCTCTGTCGACGTCAACCTTCAAGAAGCTAGTGTACAAGATCGGGATGCAAAAGCTCAAGGATGTGAAGTGATGCTCTCATCAGGGAGAGTTAATAGGCGTTGTACTCTTTTTCCCTTACAAGTTTTTGTCCCACTGGGTTTTCCTTGCAAGGTTTTTAACGAGGAAACCAAAAGGCGTATTGTTAGATATGTGTACTCCTTTTCCTTCTCTATGATTTTTTTTCTACTGGGTTTTATTTTAGTTAAGGTTTTAACGAGGCACATTATCTGTTGAATAGACATTCAAGGAGGAGTGTTATAAATAATATTTTATTTATGGTGAATGTCTATATTTTAGAGAAATCTTAGGGATTTTACTTGGTGGCTAAATCACTCTTCCCTATAAATAGAGGGGTCTGATTCCATTGTAATTGATCCCAAAAATCAATAAGAGTTCTCTCTCTACTTTTTTCTGCAATACTCTTCTTCTTCTTTTATTGCTTTATAACACCATTAATAATATACTTCTTTGAGCAAAATTCGTAACATTTATATAGGTTAAATTCATTTAGATAATCAAAATTTAAACTTTAATTTTATATATTTTTCATCCAACTAACTTTTGAGTTATTATTTAATTATCAATATCTTAAAGTTTGTGTTCTATAAAGTCATCTATTATCTATTATTTATTATTATACTATATTAAAAGTACGAAAGTCCTTAGCGAAATGTCATTCATCTTTTTTACTTTTTAAAAGTAAATTTCATATTGGACAAAATTGTAATTTAAGTTATATTTCTAATATTAGGACTTTAAATTAACTACAATTTTGATTATTAGATATTTTTCATTAGAATTATGTAGTAAGTCCTAGTATTTATGACTTTAGAATCGATTAAGATTTTGGCTTATATAAATTATTTTCTTATTAAAAATATAATTTATATTGAAGAAAGAATATTACAAACGGAAAGAATACGGCTACGAGTATTATTTCATTGAAAGATTAATTTCTATAAGTCTCATAAGGAATCCATAGTGATTATAGATACCAACGACCATGGTTGGAGATTAGTCAGCTGAATACAAATATTGATAATCAGAACTATTGAAGTGTAACGACCCGGTCGGTCATTTTAAGAATTTACGCCCCGATCCTCTATTTACCATTTCTCCCATATCTAATTATGTTATTGGAACCTGTCGGTGCGTTGAGTGATGAAATCTGGGGTGATTTTGGACACATAGTCCATAAATGTGGATTTTAGCTTTAGAAATCTGCCCGTAGCTTGAGCTGTGTGAAGACGGATCCGGAATGGAATTTTGTCGATTCTGTTAGCTCCGTTGGGTGATTTCGGGGTTAGTAGCGTACCCGGAATATGTTTTCGAGGTCGGTTGTGGATTTAGGCTTGAATTGGCGAAAGTTAGAAATTCAGCGAATTCGGCCGATGGGTGAGATTTTGATATCGGACTCGGAATGAATTTTCGGAAGCGACAGCAGGTCCGCAATGTCGTTTATGACCTGTGTGCAAAATTTGAGGTCATTCGGATGAGTTTAGACATGTTTCGGCGTCGGATGTGAATTATAGAATTTTCCTAAGTTCTTAGGCTTGAATCTATGCATAATCGATAATTTTGATGTTATGAGATGTGTTTTTAAGGCTCGACCTAGTTTGAATGAGGTATTAGGGTCGGTTGGTGGTTTTGGTTGGGGTCCCGAGGGCCTCGGGGTTGTTTCGGATGCTTAACGGGAGAATTTGGAACTTATCAAATTGCTTAACCAGGCTTTCTTCTGGCGTTTCGCACCTGCGAAGGTTTTCCCGCAGGTGCGGACATGCAGGCGCGATAAGGCTGGTCGCAGGTGCGATGGTGAGGGGATTGACCAATGGTCGCAGGTGCGACCTGCGGAACCGCAGGCGCAACCAAACGACCGCAAGTGCGGCCCCAGTGGGTTTAAGTGAATTCCGCACCTGCGATTCTTTTTCCGCAGGTGCGGTGATCGGGACCGCAGGTGCGAGATCCCTGTGTGTTTATTCCAAAAATTCGAGGGTTTAAATTTCATAAGTCTAAAATCGTTTGAGAGCTCGGGTAATGGCGATTTTCAGTGGGTTTTGAAGAGAAGGATCATAGGTAACGTTTTCTAATCCTAATTCATTGTTAAACCATTAATCCTCGTTGTTCTCTTTAGTTTAATTAACAAAAATGGGGGAAAGACTATGGGAACTTGATGAAACTTCCCCAACCGAAATTCCGAGAAATTAGAGGTTTTTGGCACCGGATTTCGATGATTCTTGTCGAGTGAGTTCGTGAGTGAATGGATCTCCGGAAAATATAAATTTTACCCAATTCTGAGACGTGGGCCCGAGGGGCGTTTTGGTCAAAATTTCTAATTTCGCGTATTAGCTTCGAATTAATTAGTTATTTTGATTTCTTGAAATGATATTCACATTATGCAATCGAATTGCATAGATTTGGGCCACCCAGAGTTGGATACTCGTGGCAAGAGCGCGATTATTGGTTGATTAGCACATTCGAGGTAAGTGGCTTGCCTAACTCTGTGTTGGGGAAATTCCCTTAGGTATTTATAACTGATTTTTGACATAAAAACCCCGTGTACGTGAGGTGACGAGTACGTGCACATGATATTCTCACTAATTCCATTGTTTGCTTTTACGACATCTTCATCTTCAATTCCTGTCATTTATGTTATTAGTTTAACTGAGTAGTGACTTAAGATTTTATCAAGTCCAACGATTTTACCTGATTTTCCACTCATTACTATTATTTGAAACTCGGTTAAGTACCTTCTTCTATATTTTCCAACTGTTTTCCCCAAACTTTTGAATTATGTTATATCTGATATACATCTCGTACTGCATATTTACATTGGGACTGCGGGCTATGACCTGAGACTTTCCCTTGCATTGTATTGTGTATTTACATTGGGACTGCGGGCTATGACTTGAGACTTTCCTTTGCATTGTATTTCATATTTACATTGGGACTGCGGGCTGAGACCTGAGACTTTCCCCTGCATCGCATCGCATATTTACATTGGGACTGCAGGCTATGACCTGAGACTTTCCCTTGCATTGTATTGTGTATTTACATTGGGACTGCGGGCTGAGACCTGAGACTTTCCCCTGCATCGCATCGCATATTTACATTGGGACTGCAGGCTATGACCTGAGACTTTCCCTTGCATTGTATTGTGTATTTACATTGGGACTGCGGGCTGAGACCTGAGACTTTCCCCTGCATCGCATCGCATATTTACATTGGGACTGCAGGCTATGACCTGAGACTTTCCCTTGCATTGTTTTGCATATTTACATTGGGAATGGGGGCCGAGACCTGAGACTTTCCCCTGTTTTACATGGCACGACTATCTACTGATTTATACGTTGTGCGGAACTGAGATTTATTACTTCGTTCTTCCCGATTCACTTTACTTCCCGTTAATTATTACTTTTTTACTTAACTGTTAATTATATCTGTTTATTTTTGCAAACTCAGTAGAGCCACAAGCTGACCTCGTCACTACTTGACTGGGGTTAGTCTTGACACTTACTGGGTACCGAATGTGGAGTACTCACGCCCTTCTGCGCACTCTTTACCTGGGAAGGATGGAGGAGTTGTCGGGTAAAGACATGATGGCCAATTTTGACTGAGCGAAGCGGTTTGAAGAGGTTTAGGCCGCACCCTGGTTTCTGAGCTGCCTACATATCCCTGGTTTTACAGGAATCAGGTCGTATGTAGTTCAGGAGCCACCGGTGAAGTATACCGATGAAGTTTTATAAGGATGGACGCAAAGTGCAAGGTTAGGTGAACAAACGGCTTACATGGTAGTTAGGAGAACTGGGGCGGACCGCGCCTGCCATGATGGTTGTTTCTTGCCGGGTTACCTGCAAATGAGTAATACAAGCATATCTTGTGTAATTTAAACATGATACAAATGCCCGTTGGACTATGAATGATGTATTTGGACGGTTAAGGATGACGTCTTTAGACCATGATGTCCAGGGCCATGAATTTCTTGATGCAGGATTCGCATGCCATGAAATGATGTTCTCAGGACATGAAGATGGTGCCTCCAAACCATGATGCCTTTGAATAATAATATGCAAACTGATAAAAGAGATCCTCAGGCCATGACATGGTGTTCTCGGGCCATGAATATGGTGCCTCCGAACGATGACGCCTTTGGATAAGTTGGTGATATTTCAGCCCATGAAGATGCAATAGTATGATGATGACAAGGTAGAGTTTAGTCTTGCGAATTAAAGGGGCAAAGCTTAGCCCAAAAGGAAAGCGCAGTAAATAATGCTAGAGGCATTGGTTGCTTTTGAGAAGTAAATGGGAGACATCGTTTAACCTCGGAAGGTAGAAAGGTAGCCTTATGCAAGATGCGAATTAAGATGGAGGTAGCATTTAACTTCGGAAGGCAGAAAGGTAGCCTTATGAAAGATGTGAATGCAGATGGAGGTAGCGTTTAACCTCGGAAGGCAGAAAGGTAGCCTTATGCAAGATGCGAATGCAGATGGAGGTAGCGTTTAACCTCGAAAGGCAGAAAGGTAGCCTTATGCAAGATGCGAATGCAGATGGAGGTAGCGTTTAACCTCGAAAAGCAGAAAGGTAGCCTTATGCAAGATGCAAATACAGATGGAGGTAGATTTTAACCTCGGAAGGCAGAAAGGTAGCCTTATGCAAGATGCGAATGCATATGGAGATAGCGTTTAACCTCGGAAGGTAGAAAGGTAGCCTTATGCAAGATGCGAATGCAGATTGAGGTAGCGTTTAACCTTAGAAGGCATAAAGGTAGCCTTATGCAAGATGCGAATGCAGATGGAGAGCTTTTAACCTCGGAAGGCAGAAAGGTAGCCTTATGCAAGATTAAGGAAGGACAACAGAAATTCTTAGTTGGTGTTAAATTGCGGTAGAGCATTGTGATAATGAAGCATCATTTGTGCTGATAATAAGTGTTGTCATGTGCGACGAGTTTGGGGAACAATGTCTGTCCTTTGAGCGGATAATATGTTTTGGGGCTTTTGTAATTTTGTGCCTGCATCCAAAGAAAAACCGTGAGTTTTGTAAAGGGGGAAGGTTAGTTCGCATTCCCACTGGCTCTGATTGGCTCGTTTGCTTGATCATGATGATATTGTCTGTATCATTGGGGTAGCGTTCGCTAAACAAGTTGCTTCAGAAAAATCAATATGCATGATTTTTTAAGATATAATATATAATCTAAAATAGTTTTAGATGAATCGACGATATGACACGGCTTGAGACATTGCGACCTCTTCTGCTGCGGAAAATTGAGGGTCCTCCTCAAAATTCTACCCCAGTTTGCTGGGTGAATGCCTCTGACTGTTGCTCGTGCGGCAATTGGCTGAACTTGCTTCAGAATTTTGAGGGTCCTCCTCAAAATTTTGCCCTAGTTGGTTGGGTGAATGTTTGTGGACTGCTGCTCGCTTCAGAATTTTGAGGGTCCTCCTCAAAATTCTGCCCCAGTTTCCAATTGCGGGGAAAAATAGATTCTTATTGAATTGTGACCGAACCCATAGGGTTGTTTACGTATTCCCTCTTAAACAGGAATCAGGTCAGGCGTAGTTCAAATTACATCACTGAGAAAGCATAAAGATTACACATAGTAGCGCTTGACTGCATCTAAATTGCTCGGTTTCGGCCAAACTTCTCTGTCCATTTCTGCAAGTATGAGTGCTCCTCCAATCAGCACTCTATGAACCATGTACGGACCTTGCCAGTTGGGAGAGAACTTCCCCTTGGCTTCATCTTGATGCGAAAAGATTTTTTTTAACATCAGCTGCCCTGGTGCGAATCGTCTCGGCTTGACTTTCTTGTTGAAGGCCCTAGCCATTCTATTCTGATACAGTTGACCATGACATACTGCATTCATTCTCTTCCCGTCTATGAGGGCTAGTTTCTCATAACGGTTTCTTACCCACTGTGCATCGTTGAGCTCAGCTTCCTGTATAATTCTTAGAGATGGAATATCCACTTCGGCAGGAATTACAGCCTATGTACCATAAACTAGCATATAGGGAGTTGCCCCTGTTGACGTGCGGACAGTGGTGTGATATCCCAATAAGGCGAATGATAACTTTTCATGCCACTACTTGTGCTTTTCCATCATCTTCCTTAGTATCTTCTTGATGTTTTCTGAATCTCCCAGGTTGATAACTTCAGTCTCGTCCAGGTTGGACTTAGGTCTGTTCTCAAAATTATCAACTTCTTTGACGATCTCGTCATGTATGTCATCTTCATCTGAATCAATGTCTATTTGATGCGTTGTCTCATTGCATATCACAGTCATCGGTTCATCAAGACAAGTAATAGCAATGTTGTATAAATAATGTAATGAGAGAAAACAATGGCAATAAATATCGGATTCGTAAGTGAAATTTAAAAGATGCTTTGATGGATTGAATCATTATTTTGAACATTGAAGATCTTTATTGCGGAAATTGAAAAATGCAGGAAAATAAAAATCATTTAGTAAATAAAACAGTAAATAATGCTTGTTTTAGCCTTGCTACCCCGAGGCTCATCGGGATTTGGTCGTCTTGATAGACCAGTTCTTGAGATATGTCCCTTTGCTTACAGTCTGTATGGAAGGGCCTTCCTACCCCTCCTCCTCGAGAACAACACATCAATCCATATCTTCGACCTCTAGGAACAAACTCCTCATCGCCGCAAGTGCTTCTTCCTCGTCTGATCTGTAAATAGTGTCGGCCTGCTTGAGAGTCTACTCAAAATGAGGTATCGGCTGCTCCAAAGGGTAATAGGGATCGCGCCAAGGTTGTGACCAGTCGTTGAATTCCTACCAAGTGTACTCATACCCCCAAACCGAAAGTGGTGCCATGTTCCTTGAGCTTTATGGGCTTCGCAATCCCTTGGAGGTTCTTACCGAGCCCTTTGCCTGGCTCATATCCTCTCCAGTTCAGGATGCTCTCAATTTTGTTATCCCACCACGTGTCCTTGTCGATAGCATTGACCCGCTCAATGTGGTGGTAAGTTCCTCCGCCTATCTTCTTTTTTCCGTCAATCACCGGAATAGTTTGACGATTATAAATGGGGTTGCTATCGTCACCATGAATAATCACCTCTTGGTGGTTCCACTTGAATTTTACCGCCTGATGTAGCATTGACGCTATGGCCCCAACAGCACGAATCCAGGGTCGTCCCAACAATAGGTTGTAGGATGTTGGCACATCTATCACGTGGAAATCCGCTTCGAACCAAGTCGGTCCCATCTGCATACATAGACTGATCTCCCCCATGGTGGACCTCTGAGAACTGTCGAAGGCTTTCACATTAATCTCTCCATTCCTTATCTCATGTAGCCCTTCACGCAATTTCTTGAGTGTTATCAACGGACATATGTTAAGACTGGAACCTCCATCGGTCAAGATTCTTGTGATGAAGTGATCTTTGCATTGCACGATGATGTGCAGCACTTTGTTGTGCCCCAATCCTTCAGGTGGTAGCTCATCCTGATGAAAAGTGATTTTATGACTCTCCAGTACCTGGCCTACCATATTGGCCATTTCCCCACTAGTGATGTTGTTTGGCACATATGCTTCACTCAACACTTTCAACAAAGCATTTATGTGTGTTTCGGAATTCTGAAGCAGAGAGAGGATGGATATTTGTGTCGGTGTCTTGTTCAGCTGGTCGATGACTAAGTACTACTTAGCCTATACCTTTCTCCAAAGGTCATCGATACTTGTTTCGATAAGGGGAGGCCGGTTGGCAGCCTGCTTGCTTGACTCGGCCAGATGCTCAGGTGTGTAGACCCTACTAGTTCTCGTCATACCCTGTGCTGCGACGGCTTCCTCAGACTTGACCTTGCCTTTCCTTCTTTCCTCGGCTGTGTAGTCCCAAGGGATAGCGTTTGAATAGAAGGGTGGTGTGGTTGACATTGCCACCGGAATTGGTGCGACCAGCCTTACTTCAAATGGAATGTGTGTTCGAGGTGGCAAGACTGCGACCTCGAATGATGTCGGTGCATTTGCTCGAGATACAAACTCAACTTCAATTGGCACTGGTGACTTTGCAGGTGGCGCTGCTTCAAACTCGAATGGTATAGACATATTCACTTGAGAGTCCTCAGATGGTTGAATCTGGACTATGATCAATTTGAGAGTGACTGCGGGTTTCATTGGGTCATCGCCTTCTACGATCAACCCGATTGATCCCTCGGGATCAATCGGGTTGATCGTAGAAGGCGATGACCCGATTGATCCCTCGGGATCCCAATCATCTTCTATTTCAATCATATAGATACCTCTACCCTTATGGTGTGGCAAAGGATTGTCGCGGACATTTGGAGCGGGGTCTTTTGCCACAATAATCTTGTTGTCAATGAGAGCATGTATTTTGTCCTTCAGAGAGTGGCATCCTTTGATAGTGTCCTTTCATGCCAGAATTGTATGCACAGGATTTGTTTTGGGTTAACCCACTGAGAAGGGTTCTTAGGAGTGGAAGCAGGGATAGGTGTGACATAACCGGCAATTTTGAGCTTCTCATACAGCTGGTCAATGGGCTCGGCTATGGCGGTGTATTGCTTTGGAGGGCGGCGATCAAAATCGGGACGAGGTCTAGGTATGTTTTGGAGTGCAGGGGGTGATTGGTAATGGGATGACTGGGAATTATAAGTGTTGTAGATAAGAGCGAGTTGTGAGTATCTGGGCGAAGCAGGTTGATATGTGGGCGGTGGAGCTTGGTAGGAAGGTGGTGGAGCTTGGTAATTTGGTGAGGGTGCTTGGTAATTCGGGGTTGGCTGGTATTTGAGTGGAGGTGTTGGATAAGTTTGGTATTTGAGTGGGGACTTGGCTCTTTGTGCAACCATTACGGCTCCCACGTCTCTCTTCTTAGACACACCACCGGACTGTAAAGCCTTGTTAGTGGCTTGCAAGGCTTCAAAATTTATAACTATACTGCTTTTAATACCTTCTTCAATCCGCTCACCCAATTTGGTGATGTGAGAGAACTTGTGGCCTTCAACCATCATTAACCGTTCATAATACTGCGGGTCCTAAGCCCGGACAAAGAACTTGTTCATCTTCTCTTCCTCTAGAGCAGGTCTGACTTTAGCGGCTTAGGACCTCCAGCGAGTAGCACACTCGCTAAAGGTTTCTATGGGTTTCTTATTCAAATTTTGAATGTAGAACACATCTGGTGCGTTCCCTGTGTTGAATCTAAACCTGTCCATAAAATCAGACGCCATGCCTACCCATTTTGACCATTTCTTGGGGTCTCATGAATATGTACCAAGACAGTACGTCTTCCTTCAAACTCCTCATGAACAACTTCATGTGGATTCTTTCATCCTTTCCCACGCCAACCAATTTGTCGCAATAGGTCCTCAGATAGATTCTCGGATCACCAGTACCATCAAATATTTTGAACTTTGGAGGTTTGTACCCCTCGGGCAGTTCGACATCAGGTTGGATACAAAGGTCTTCATAATTCAACCCTTTAATTCCTTTGGTTCCTTCAACACCCTGGACTCGGCTGGTCAGTTTCCTAAGCTCCTCGGCCAGGTTCCTGATAAGTAAGTCCTTTTCGTCAGACTCGGATGCCTGTGGGATAGGCGGATTAGAGTGGGTCACGATTTACACATAGATGGGATTGTTATAGGTGTGGAAATAGTCCTTTGTGGGGTTTTGAGGTTCTGGGATGAGTAGTGGAGTGTTACTTGAGGTGTGGTAAGCATTGCACTGCGTCGGGAGAGTTTGGTTCTTTGGGGAAGTGGCGTGATGGTGAGGTTCAGGATGATTTTGTTGTCTTGGGATACTTTGTGGAGGAGAGGGGTTTTGAGCATTTGGAAGGTTGCCGTCGGGGAAGTTGAGGGAAAATGACAAGTTGGACAGATTCCGGACTTGATCGAGTTCTTCCTGAAACTTCAGCAATTTCTGTTCAAGTGGTGACATGTTCTCATGCAGGACCTGAATACCTCGGCCATCAGTGGCCTTTACCCGTTCAATCATATTCTCCTTTCTAGTGCCGCTGGACTCTTCCATCTTACTTTTGCCTTTGTCTTTGCCCTTAGGAGGACTAGGAAGAGGAGTAGGTGGAGGGCCCTTGGATCTGGTGCAATAGGTTGATGATGCCAGAATGCACGAACTAACCTTTGGGTAGGGGAGTAAGAAAAATAAAAACAAAACGTAACCAAGTCAGTGAGGATTATGAAAAGAAATATTGTGGTATTTAAACACATAATGCGTAAATGTAAAACGCGTCCTAAGTTGGGAACCTCTTTGTGCCCGAGGTAGGCCTAGCGACAAATTGATTTGGAGAACTTAAAATGCTAAATGCCTCATTTTATTGATAAGAAAAATAGACAAATCCCAAAACGATAGACAAAAGTTCTTCTGCAAAACAAATAAAGTTAGGCCCTTACCCCACCGGACTCGACTATTTATCGTCAATAATTAGCAGGAAACATTTAGTTCTCCAAATAAATGCACATAACGTGAGGGCGTCTATTTGGGTTTAGGGAAACCCGGTGGACTTTTGGATAAGGAATCTTAAAAGCTATCGTGCGGACGACACTTTAGCTCGGCTAGGTTTGACCATGATGCATGCAACAGTGCAACAGAGTAAGGTTTCTATGGGGTTTTAGACAGGTACCCTTGAGCGGACAAGGGGAAGGCACGGAACCGTCGACTGCACCGTTGATCGACTAGTTTTACCGCAAATAAGCCTTTCCGAATTTAGTGGGTAATAATATAGGAAGAGCGCAACCACTCATCAAGCGTTGCTATAGTATTTTGTTTGGCACGAGTGGAGTATGAATGCTGAACATAATTATGCAATAATAAGTATTAAAACAAGTTGTCACGTATTTGCACGTTAAAGAAAGCGGTAAAAATGGTAGTAATGATTTAAAGCAGTTACAAAAGAAGAGACATGTCAGTTTCGTTTTTGAAGAAAAGTAAATACCTGAAGTAAACAATTAATTGCATGTAAAGGGAATAGGAAAGGGTGCAGGTATTTAAAAGGTACAAATTCACGAAACAATTTGAAATGGAAAAAGCCTGAATATCCCTGGCAGAGTCGACATGTTGTCGCCCCTTTTTCCCTCGCGGAGATCGGGTTTACGACATTGATTGGGACAACTCGTTCCTTTAGGGAAAGAGGTTTGCATATTTTGAAGAGTCGCCACCTAACGATTTTAACGGTGCGTTAGGGCACCTAAGGGGTTCAGTTACGACTACGTTACTAACCAGAGATTTGGGTAAGGGCTTGAAATTATCCTAAGGGGAACGTGTTAGGCACCACTCAGGATCCACAAGTGTGGTTCCCAGCCAAATAGTTTCGTGAATTTGTACAATTAGCAAATAACAAGTAAAGGCTAAAATAAGAGGGGATTTAAGTCTTAAGCATGCAGACGTTTGAAAAGAACAGTAAAGAAGATTAGCTTTCGAAAAGGATTACGAGCTAAGCATATAAAAGATGTCCTAGGTTTATAATAATATGGATCACATCAATGCAATACCCGGTAATCACTCCTCGAAGAGGGGCTACACGTGGCATTAGCGCACCGGTCATCATATCAATATTCTACCCTCCCCACCCCGTAAGGCTATTAAAAATGTTGGTCTCGACCTCTATTGCATGCTATTACCCGTCCCTTCCTATCACTCCCAGAGGAAATTAGGACTTCTATCCTAAAGGGGGGGTACTAGGCAGAATCTCAGATTTTAAAGGTAAAATTCTAGGGTGACAGACAACAAAACAAGTAGGACTGCAGATAAGGAAAACATACAAAGCAGATAAAGTCTCAAGTTATTCCTCCACACACAATACACATAAGCAGCATGTCTCATACACAACTAAGGTCCATATTAATTCAGAATCCTAACGAACGGTACCTAGGCGATAACACAAAGACATATTTATTGCATAACTCAGAGAGGAAGTCTTAATCAGGCTTGCCTACTGGTTTTAAGCATGCTGACAGTTAAACATGATCACAAAGACAGTTCTGATTTTTATTTTTAAGTTAATTACCTATGCTTGCCTAGGTGTAGGATAACATGCAACAGGTATTCAGATTCTAGGTGGTTTATAGCTAATAACATGCAATTCTAGGTATTGAAGATATGCAAGGACTAATTACCAGTTACTTAGAACAGGGGACTGTTCTATATTTAGACTAAGTGCAGTTAAATAGATACGATCCTATAGCATGATATCTAATGCAGCATGATGCATAATAACTTAAACAGGATTTCTAAATGCACATAGAATCATAGCATTATGCACAGTTTCAGGAATAGCATAGGTGACATATTTTAATCGTTGTTTACTTAAAACAGGATCTCTACATGTATAGCATGATGAGACATGATTGCAGTTAATTTATCCTAGAACAGTACTTCTAGTGAAGTTTCAGAACATGGGCATAATCACGTAATAGCAACTTATTTTATTGTAATTATTTATCCAATATGTAGGATTTCTAAGCGTAGATGAGATGTTGAATACACATAAATCCTAAGTAGCATGATATCTAATTCATGGCATGGTGTGCCTAAACATTGTTGTTATTGCACATAGAGAAAATAAACCTAGAAGTATGGTATGTACCCTTAATTATACTACAACATGCATATCACCCATCCATTTTCACTATCCGACCCTAGAGTTGTTTATAATTAATTATTACAGACCATTGAATATGAATTACACAACTGAAATAGAGGAAAAATAAAAAGTTAACTATAGGGAGCCTACATAATAGGCTCAAGTCTCCAGGTCCTCAATGCCAGGTATTATTTCACAACCTTCTCATAATCTGGGTGTGTCAGAGTTTCCTAAGGACCTCAAGGGCTCCCGGGCAGTGCTCACACCCAGATTTCATAGCCAAAATAGAGTAAGTGCAGTGTGGAATGACCAACCTCTTTGTGTCAAAGTTCAGAGGAAGCTCAAGGGTCCCAAGGCAATGCTCACACAGAAGGGGCATAACCTAGACTTCTAAGAATATATGTGAGAGTGCTTTTTATTTTAAAAGGTTTAAGTAAGAAAACAGTTTTAAGAAAGGGTAAGTAGGAGAAAACAGTTTTAAAGAGGGAAACTTGATTGGAATAGAAGTTCAACATCACACAAAGGACCTGGGATAGTCCAACAATCACAAGCAGGGCTAATGGGATCTGAGGGACAAATATAGAGCATGTGAGGGCAAACATGTAGCAGGCAGAAACACATGTAGTCATGCAATCGGAAGCTCCTAAGGGTTCAGAGGATCAGGGGTACAGTAAAGTACTGGATTAGATTAACACCAAATAACTAAGACCATGATTAAAATAATGTACCAGTCCTAGGCATGGAGATTCACATAAGAAGAAGGTGCTAAGTATACAAAAACATGCTGGTCATGGACAAGTAAAGCATAAACTTAACAGGCAGAGGGGAGTTCAGGATCCTAGTTACATGTTGAACAACAAAACAATAAGTAAAAGCAAATTAGAAACACAGTGAATTGCAATAGTAATAGAAACATGTTGGTTTGAGAACTGAAATCTGAATTAGAACATACCAGTGAAGTGAAGAAAGCAGTAACACAAACATGAAGTAGGATATGCACAATAGTTAGCCTTGACTTGCAGTCGGCTAACTTAGAATAGTAGTAACTAGCACAAAAGAGAAAGCAAAGAGTTTTTTAATTATGAGAGAGAGATAGTTGAACAGATTAGTTCGTGTCTGTCTGTGTGTGCCATGGAACGAATAGAGTATATATAGTTTTGAAACTAGGCAGAAATAGGGTAAAGTCCATAGTCAAGCAGTAAAATAAGGAATTAGAATAAATCAACACAAAATCAGTTTAAGTTCTTCACTTAATTAAGGGGTTAAATTCCAAACGATGCTAAACATGTTATCAATAAGGTAATTTCAGCATAGTAAAAGTAGGAGACATGTGATAAATAAGGAAAGACACCATATGAGGCGCATAAGGAAAAAAATTTCAGCATGGTAAAGGTATAGGGTATTTAATAGAGGCTAAGTTCAGAATATTCCAATTAAGGAAGGCACATGTAAATTAATTTAATAGAATTATTCATAGAAATAAGGTAAGAGATAATTTAGATTCTGAAAATCAGTAAGGAAACCCTTGAATGAGGTTCTAATTACAAGAAATCCGCATCAATTAGGGAGAATATCATATATTTAAGGGAATACTCAGAATCCATAGAGAATAGTACTAATCACACATTCAAGTGGAAAATAAATTGACTTAAGCGGGATAAACACACATTAGGCAAAATTAGAAACCTTAATCACAAAATTAGGTATTCACATCAGAACATAACAAATAATTAAAGGATCTAGCATAACAAACATGTTTTAGGCAGAAGTGACGAAGGGTCAGAAACCCTAACAGCAAACATAGAGCAAAAATCATAAAATCACGCAGTGTACATGAAAGCAAAGTAGTCATACTAGAACAGGTAAAACATTATCGCAAAATAAACTCAGAATCGCGGATTGAAACCCAAAATTTGGGGTTTTTTATCAAAATGAATCAAACATAAAGGGAAAAGGTTAAATCATGTTTAAGCACGATGAGAATCATAAGATAATGCTAGGAAATCAGAAAGAGAACTATTTTGAAAAAGGTTTTAAAAATCCTAGTTCGAAAAATGAAGAATCGTTTAGGAAACTAAAAAAATCTTTAAAGAAAACATGGAAAGAACTCATAATATGTATAGATTTGTTACATATCTAAAAGAATCGGAAGGTTTAGATGTTAGGGTTTCAAAGCGAGAACCCAGAGAGGAGAAGAAAACTCAAAAGTCAACGGTTTTAACCGGAAAGTGGTAAGATCTTACTCGGACGGCCATGGATGGCCGGAAAAAATGGCATGGGATCATAGGAGGCGAGTGAACCGCCTGTAGTTCACTTGAGGTATTCAAAGGCAGTGACACATGTTAAGTATAGAGCCATGAGGCTGCGGGTGGTGAAACCATCATGTTTTTTCGGCAAGGCGACGGTCGGAGAAGAGGAAGATAGGCTCAGCAGGTGGAGAATTTAGAGAGAGATGAGAGAGATAAGAGATATGAGTCGGCGGAGTGAGGGAGTGAAAATGAGAGAGGGGGAGGGTAGTCTTTAGGTTTAATTATGGAAGGGATTATCTGGACTGTTGATCAGATTTGATCAACGGTCGAGATTGCATCAGGGTTAGGCCGGGTAGTATAGGAATTGGGCTTGGGTCTGTTGGGTTATTTCAATTGGGTTAGGGTTAGGCCAATTTTAGGCTAAAATTAAAATAATGGTGGCTAATTGTTAAATACCCGCTTAAAATAGCTAAAACAATTATAAAAATAGCTGATAATTATGGAAAAAATAAAATTGATGGTTAGAAGATAAATTAAAATGATTAATTAGTATTTAAAATATAAAATGACTAATTATTGCATAAAAATAGTATAAAACATGTGATTAGGCTATAATTGCAAAGTTATTGCAATTGTAGCCAAAGAATGCCGATTTGGCTAATTGTGAAATAACTTGGTCTTAATAGGACCAAAAATAATATAGTAAATCAAGAAAGATTTTTTAAATCATTTGAAAATGCGATTTTGTAATTAATTATTGGAAATAAAATGTTGGATAAATTAAACATAAATTAGTAAAAACATAGAAAAATACCAATTGCTATGAAAGCATGATTTTGAAGGTATATATTTAAATTAAAAAATATTTTGAGGAAAAATTGGGTATCAACAGTCGTGAGCAGGTTTAGTAGAATCTTGCGGATCGGTATGGAGACGTCTGTACTTATCTTCGAGAAGTTGCAGAACTCTTAGGAAAATCTCACATTCTGGAATTCTTGTCGTGCGAATCCAATTATTCAGCCAAAAAAGTAACCCTTTGAATTCTTTCCATGTATTCGAGTGCGCACGCGAGCGCTTAGCATCATCTGTGTATCGACGGCTTGTGACTTCCATAGATGAGATGTGATTTTAGCATGTTGATAGTGGGCCAGTCTGGAGGACTTGAGGCCGGATTCTATTCGGTGGCTTGAGTGCTAAGATTTTGATTGTGTGAGCCGTGCATTTAGGGATTTATATGTCTGTTTGTGTCCTTATCGGTCGGGGTTTTGTGACTGGATGACTATGTGGCGAGTGTGATTCGATGGTGAGGTGTGTTCAAATTGTTTGATTGTGACAAAAGGATTGGCTGGAAATGTGGAAAGAACTATTGAGTGTTTTATTTCTATCTCGAGTTGTCATATGGCTTCGAGTTGTGAGTGTATTGGAAGACCTCTCATGTTGTGTAGCTGTAGAGTGAAGCGGATCATCCCGTCGTGTTATGAGTTCCTCGTGGTGTCTTTTGGGCTGGCCAATGTCCCAGTAGCGTTCATGTATTTGATTAATGATGTATTCCAGTCGCATTAGCACTCCTTTGTTATTGTATTCATTGATGGCACCCTGGCGTATACGCGTAGCCAGGGGTAGCATACTCAGTATTTGAGGATTATCATAAGGATTGATAGAGGAGAATCTTTATGCAAAGTTCTCCAAGTGTGAATTTTTTGGCTCAGTTCAGTAGCATTCTTGGGACACGTGGTGTCTAGTGAGGGTATCCATGTGGTCAAACGTGCGTGGGTAGAGCTTCCAGAAGATCAAGATTTCTTTGACCACCGCTCCAGTGTTAGTTCTGCCATCAGCTTCAGGTTCTTATACAGCGGATTGTGATGCCTCGAGGGTAGGCGCTTTTTGTGTTTAGATGCAGAAGGGTGTAGTGATTGAGAAATAGCTTTGGTCTTCGGAAGTGCATAGAGAGATATCAGTTTGAGGCTAAGCAGGCAGGGGTAGCTCTTGTGGGTTGTCCTGAGGTGTGATCCTTATGTTGATCTGTAGTAAGTTCTCTTCTACCAGTAAATGACGTATGTTGTAACTTGAGTTAAGATCGCTTGCGGGAGTTGGCATGACCATTACAATGGTGAATGCGAGATTTGCATACGACTTGAGGTGTTAGATGGTTTGGGTCATATGAGCTTATGAAGGATTTAGTTGAACCTCACCATAGTATGGTGGCAGTGATAGCATATGGGCATCGTGAGTTATTGTTTTATCTTGATTTTTGGCTTTGACCCAAGTGGGGGAGTCCGTTAATGATAAGTTGATTACATGATTATGTGTTGTATTGGTTTTGGTTCGAGGTATATTGGTAATTCAGTTATGACCTGCAGATGTGGGGTCTAGGAATGACTCGAGTAATGAAAATGTATTTCCGATATAGGTTGTAATGTACTCTATGGGTAAATGGGTTCTATTGAATGATTGAGTGGTAATTGTAAAAGGTGTAGTGTGTGCAGTGTATGAATTTGCTTGTGACTTCAAGTGAGTGGATTACTTTCTTAGTATGTTAGTGTGCAAACGGGTCAGGTCGATTATGTCTAATTGGTTAGCGTAATTGAGATTTATGTTGGAGAGTGTCAAGACTTGTGGCATTTCTACCTTATCATGGGTTCTGCATATCAGTATAAGGAAGGTGAAGGTAATGATTTTAAATTCACAGGAAGTATCGTCAGGGTAAGTATTTCTAATGTGGTTCTTTTGGGGATATTTGAGAGAGTATTCGGCGGCTTATGAGCCTTAGACGGTATGGTTTTATGCTTGGGTCGTGTGTGGCGAGTCTGGGTTGAGAATTGAGGTATTACGGCAAGAAGAAGCATCAGTACGAAGGTAAGTCCGAAGGAACTTGGATAAATAGGACGACTTGGTAGTAGGTCGGATCGGCATGGTAAGGGATACGGTTAGTTCTTTTGGTGTTCATGAGGTAATGAGTTTTTACAGATGTTTCTTAGCAATGCTCTTGGGTTTTGGTGACCTGCGTAGCTTGGATGAGTTATAAGGATTCGGTTCTGACGGTTTGGTGTCGTACAAATGGTATTCGGATAGTCCCTGATGGTTTCTACCACGGTTAGAGATGCATATTTTCTACTGGCGTGAGGTGCAGGTGATGTATAGTGATTTTGCTTCTAAATGGGATCAAATGGGAAGTTCTTGACTAGTTGGGTACGTAGTTTCTTGTGGCTCGGAAGGGATTATGAAGTTCTCATGTTTATAATAGGATGGCATGGTGTATGCGGTATGCCGTGAAGAGTGAGATTTGCATGTGTGAGTTCACGGTTTAGTTCTGGAAGGAAGGTCGAAAATTCTTAGGCAGCATTGGCAGTCTAAGACGACTAGGTAGATGATATCACTATTGGGTAGCTTGATAAGGGTATACATTTCAGAAGGGCCAATATGCGGAGTTAAGGTACTTCATTGGTACTTCGACGCTCTCTTGTTGGATTCGACTGTTGATATTCAAGGTTGCTTGGTAACACGGAAGAATTATAGGGGTATCCCTCGTGGAATGATCAAGTATTAGGGATGTGTTATGTATTCGAGCGGTGGAGTTGAGATCAGATATAGTAATTGGTGCGCTTCATGACTTCGAGACTGAGAGTTCTCATAAACAGGTTATTTTGTGGTAGTGAACTGTGAGGATGCGAGCATAGCTAGTCAGATGTTAGTATGTACCATGATTCAGTCACTGTGAACTTTTCGGTGAGTTATCTATCTGTGTGGGTGACTAGAGTTGATTTAGGGTTATCGGTAGGCCAGTATGAGTGTGTGTTCTGCACCGGGTCGGAATTGTTGACTCCGAATTTCTATTGCTAAGGAATGTACCATCCGATTGTGATTGGGTTTATTCATGTTATGGAGTGATCTATGAGTTACCCTTCGGTGTTGCGAGGAGTGGTGAATATTGGTTATATGCACATATGGTGCGGTTCTAGTTAGGCTTTATGGCTAGATTTGAGTAAGGTAAGTAATTGGGTATTGCGAGATTGAGACGTGTTGGTTATGTACCTTCTGATTCGTGTGTCTTGATTTTACGATGTGTGCCAGGCTTTGAGCATGATGTTGAGATGGTACTTTCTAATGGAAGGATAGTCCTCTCGTGTGAATATTTTATATAATTTGGTTACATTTTGATGTTTTAGACGTCAATACCTCACAAGAAGATAAGTTACTTTGTGTGGTACCCAATTTTCGAGTGTTGTCTCAATAGAAGAACCTGGTTCTTCTTGATGTACTTACTTCTACTGTCGCAAAATATTAAAAGTAGTAAAGTAAAAACACAAGGATTTTTACGTGGAAAACACCTGGCTCAAAAGGTGAAAAAACCACGACCTACTCCTCAGTAGGATTTGCTCAAAACCTTCGCTAAATACTCTGAGCCAAACGGACTTACAAAATAAACTCTTTTGTAATCCTATGACTAACTCTAATCCCTTTGTAGTAACTAGCCCCTAGCTTTTCTACACACCTCAAGTTAACTCTAACTTGAACAATGTGTACCTATTACAATTTCTTCTATGAAAGCTAAAAGGTACAATTTGTAATCACCTACTACAAATAAACTAGACTAAAAGACAACAAATGGAACTGGTCCTTCTAGTTGGTTCAAGTAGCTCCAGATTCTCACTCTCCAATTTGGCTCGAACTGGTTGCAAAATTTCTTCACGAATTTTGCTCTTAATTCTTGATATATTTCTGTTTTTGTGCGTCTAATTCCAGCAGAAATACATCAAGTATTTATAGAGTCAGTTGAGTTTGTCGTCCAATTCTAGTCCAACTCTACCTGGGTGAACGTAATTCGTACCAAACTCAACTTCCTTTATTTTGTTACTTTCCTTGTTGAATTCGACTTCAATCATCTCATCAGTTTGCAACCTTTTAGCATTACGAGACAATCTCTTGGTTCATTGATATTTCTCATTCACAGATATCTCCTATGCATATATGGTTCATGTGCCAGATATTCAGTTCAAGATGTGTGCTCTGATGGACATGGTTCAACTGGTCAGCCATTTATCAATATTCAAAACTATGCAGTGACATGGGTCAACAAATTCCCCCTTTTGATGATGACAAACTCCGTGCTTAATCCTGTATGCACTACAACCACTTTGTATGGTTTTAAGCAGTAATCATAGATAATCCAGGTTCATTAGGTTATAAATATCACTTTGAAAAAACTTTTTGAAAAAAATCATCACATATCTTCCCCCTTTGGCATCATCGAAAAGTTTGCAAAATGATACACTTACCAGATTTATTAATTATTACTCATGGCCATTGAGGCAATTGCAGGTGCAAAGCATGATTAATCAACACAAAGAAGCCAATAAATCTTAGCTAACTAAGAAATTGATACAAGTCAATAACTAGAAGCAAAATTCATTGATTAGTAACGATTATCAACACAATACAGAAAAACAAAAACAAACCAACCATGAGCAAAAAAACAGAGTAAAAATAACTGAAACTGAATAACTGGTCTAAAGAGGGGTTTTGGAAGCTCTGGAAAGCCTAAGGATGGGAAGGTGCAGAGGAGGTTGTGGTCTTGGATTGTACGAGAGAAAGTATCTGCTGAAGAACACCCTCATTCTTTTCTTTCTCCTTTGCTAATTAAGCCCTAAGAGCATCCTGCTCAACTTCAAACTCAATCTCACGAGACTTCAAACGAAGGATCTCCATATCCTTAATCTCGTTTTCCTGCACCAGAGCTCTAACTTTGCTGTTGACTGGTTGCTTCCTAGATGAACCAGGTTCATCCATAGGAACATTGACATTGTAGTCACATGTAAGCAAAATTTCCTTCCCAAAATAGTCTTTGGCAGTAGCCATCTCAGCCTTCTTTACTGGAACCCCAAAATGTGCAAGCACTACTGTCAGAATGAAGCCATATGGAATTGCGTGTGCTTTGGTTCCATTCACAACTCTGTCAAAGAGTTGGATGATGAAAGCCGGCCTATTTATTTGCTTTCCCTTTTACAAGCATTCCATCAAGGTAAGATCCATATAATTTGCCATGTGCCTTCTTTCTTCTCTAGGCAGTAGGAACTTGATGACGAACTCGAAGAGTAGCTTGTTCTCTGGCTTCATTTCACTCTTGTAAACCGGCCTGGGTTCAATCTCTTTCTCACTATCACTGAAGAACCTGGTGATGTTGATTGCTGAGGCCATCCCATCTAGACAAGGCCATCTTTGCCTTGTTTAGTCCTCATAGCCCTCAGCTGGTATGTCAGAATAACACCTAGTTCTTTAACATCAAAGGAAACTTCAATTCCTTTTACCATGGAGGTGACCCTGCCTTCCTTGACAATGGCATTTCCCATGAATTCTACCAACTCAGCT